>JAOTRH010131547.1:0-14245 GCA_034768845.1 Heliamphora exappendiculata | reverse complement strand
AGAACCATCAGGATTGAGCTTGACTGTAAAGACCCATTTGCAGCCAATAGCCTGTTTACCTTCCGAAAGAGAAACAAAGGACCAAGTCGAGGTGGACTCAAGAGCCTGCATCTCCTCCAACATAGCAACTCGTCAGCCAGGTTCGGCTAAGGCCTCGGTAACAGTACGAAGAACAGCCTGATCCAGGGTGGCAACACAAGCCTATAAGGAGGCGGAAAGACCCTTGTAGGAGGTGGTATAGAGAGGATGATCTTTGTAAGACCGATAAGATTTTCGAGTAGTAATAGTAGCAGTATCGTTAGGAGGAAGAGCACTTACCATGGGAAGAGAATCCGCAGACGAGGAGACTGGCTTAGCAGAGAAGAGGTCCAATGAACCTGAAGAAGTGGATGGAGAAGGCAGCGAGAACCCTGCAGTAGAAGAAGCACCTGTAGAAGATGATAAGCGCAAGCAAGACATTAAAAAATCAAGACTTTGAATATCAGAACTCCCAACCCCTGACACAACTGAATCTGACGCAGAAAAGAAAGGAGTATACTCCACAAAGACAACATCCCGGGAGACAAGGAACTTGTGTAGAGATGGACAAAAACAGTGGTACCCCTCTGAGTCTTCAAATAACTCAGAAAAATACATTTGACAGCCTGAACATCTAACTTCGTCCGTTGGGAATGAGTGCCACGAACATAACAAAGGCACTCAAAAATTCTCAAGGGTAGAGAGAAAAGGCTCTGTCCAGGAGAAAGGACGGCCATCAG
The DNA here is from genome assembly GCA_034768845.1 of Heliamphora exappendiculata. Taxonomy (NCBI): domain Eukaryota; kingdom Viridiplantae; phylum Streptophyta; class Magnoliopsida; order Ericales; family Sarraceniaceae; genus Heliamphora; species Heliamphora exappendiculata. Next base: position 13,487 of record JAOTRH010131547.1, on the reverse strand, counting down.
AATTTGTCCATCAAGTATCTGAGAGGGGAGGTGGTTGATCAAGTAGCAAGCAGTTAACACGGCATGCCCCCAAAATTTCTTAGGTACGTGCATCTGAAACAAGAGAGCTCGAGCAGTTTCCATAATATGGCGGTTCTTGCGCTCAGCGACACTATTCTGCTGTGGGATAGCTGGGCAAGAAGTCTGATGAATAATGCCATGTGTGGACAGGAAAGTCTTCAGCTGGGTTGAAAGATACTTGCCACCATTATTATTGCGCCAACATTTAACCTAAGCCTTGAACTGGGTTTGCACTTCCATACAAAAAGAGGAGAAAATAGATGTTACTTCAGATTTATGTCGCATAAGATATAAGAAAGTCACACGAGAATAATCATCCACAAATATAATGTAATAACAAAATCCAGAAACAGGCTCGACTGGACAGGGCCCCCAAACATCTAAATGAACTAAAGAAAAAGGAGCCGAAGCTCGTTTATTGACCCGAGGTAATAAAGGCACACGTAGGTGCTTTGCTAACTGACACGACTCACACTCAATATTAAAAATAGAACGAAAACGAGAACAGAGACTATGCAAACTAGATATAGAGGAAAGCCCCAAACGACAATGAGCCTCAAAACTAGGAGAAGAAACTGTGGAGCAGGCCGTAGCAGCCACCTCCTCCACGAAGTATAGCCCATCAGACACTCGACTTCTACTGATAATCTTCCTCGTCGTAAGATCCTGAAAAACACATCCATCAAGATAAAAAGTCACACAACAGTTGAGATCATTAGTAAGCTGACTGACTGATAACAAGTTAAATGGATTCCCATGAGTATGTAAGACATTAGGTAGGGTTAAGGATGGCATGGGGGTAGCAACTCCACGCCTCTTAACCGGTAAGAAAGATTCATTAGTCAAAAGAATACCACGATGTCTAAGAGTCACATGATAGTCAGATAAGATACCTGCAGAACTAGCCATATGGTAGGAGGCACCTGAATCAATCACCCAAGCAGACGGAGTAGTCGCCAAATAGGCACTAGGATTACCTGCAAAGGTAGCAGCCACAGGAGCAGGAGGACTAGCAACTGGAAACTAAATATACTGCTCATATTCTGCTGAGGTCATCTCAACGAGCTGCTTCTGAGAAGAAGAGGATGAGTCTGTCTGAGAGTAATCAACAGTAGCATTGGCTACGAGGGACAGTCTTCCATGTAATTTATAACACTGACTGCGAATATGTTCTTGAATTCCACAGTAGTGGCAATAACGCGTCTCACAAGCACCCCAATCGTGCCCCCCACCAGTTCGACTTCCATCACGTCCCCTACCACGGCCACGGCCCTGAGTTCTATTGCCACCACGAGAAGCAACGAGTGCAGACGGGTCACTAGAATCAGGTGTAGACTTGGTGTCATCACGACGTATTGAACGACTCACCCAACGGAAAGTCTCAGATAAGGTAGGAATGTCTGTCCAAGCAAGAATTTATGAACGGGCCGTCTCATATTCAGGATCCAAACTGGCTAAGAAACACACGACTAAAATATGCATTCGCTGTTCCTGAAATTTACTGAGAGAACTGGTGAATGGAAGAAGTCGATCGAACTCGTCGGCAAGCACTTTAAAGCTCATAAAGTGCTCCTGAAGGGGACGACCAGCTTGTTGCGAGCGGAAGAATCTTTGCATCACAGCATACAGGCGCGATAAGTCATTTGTGGAGGAATGGATATCCTCTAGAGCCCCCCAAATTTCTTTCACCGTATCTGCACTGGCAACCAAAAGCTTGACACTGCGGTCCATGGAGTTCATAAGCTGACTGAAGAGACGAGTATCGTTTCGTACCCAGATACGATAAATAAGAGAACTAGGATCAGGGGCATCATCAAATAAGTGGGAATCCAATTCCATGCCTTGCAAGGGTTTAATCACATTCTTCCGTCACAATGGATAAGCAGAAGCACCGTCAAGCTTCTCATCGACAAGTCGAGTAGAGAAAGAAAACACCTCATTTCTCATTGGTCGCTCGGTATCCGTCAGAGACTCAGCAGTCCCAGCAGTCCGGGTAGCAGACCTATCGCCTTCTGATGACATTCATGTTCAATTACCAGATAACCCATAAGCAGACAACCCCTCACTGCATCAACAAAACTCGGACAACATCGAACTTGTTGTTGAATAGAAAGCAAACCATTGCACGGATGAATAAAGTGACGCAGTGAGGGAGGTGAAACAAAACAAAATCGCTGAGACCTGCGCGACTGTTTCGGCGACCTTTCTGGCGACTAGGCTAGGGTTCCGGTGACTGTTTAAATGGCCGGCGACTGTGTTTAGGACACGATCGGGAGGTTCCGGCAACTGTTTAGTGGGTTTCGGTGGGTTGCAGCGACTGGGTGGTGGCGCCGACTGGTCTGGGACTGGTCTGGGAGTTGTCGGCGCTTGTGGAGGAGGCTGAGGGAGATTTCGACACTGGTTTGGTGGTGTTAGGGGGTTTCGACGACTGTGGAAGAGGTTTGGGTGGATGTCGGTGATGGTGGTGTTGATTTGGGTAGGTTACGGAGGTTTGGGTGTAGGGCGGCACTGGTAGTGGTGATTGTAGGGGGTTTCGGCGACTATGGAAGGCGTTAAGGTGGATGTCGGCACTGGTGGTGGTGATGTTGGTGGGTTTCGGTGCTGGTGAGGAGGACTGAAGGGCTGTCGGCACTGTTGGAGGGCTGAAAGGAAGTTGGCAGCTGGGTGGCTGGGTACCAGGGTGGCTGTCGGCACTGTTGAAGGCTGAATGAAGATCGGCGGGGTGGCTGGAAGCTGTCGGCATTATTGGAAGCTAGGGTTAGGGTTAGGATTTCATGGTGGCTTTGATACCATGTTATTAGACAGAGAATAATAAGAAGCCGTACCCAAAAGGATATGCGAGACTCTTATTTATAATAAAATTAGGCAACTCTATTACATTCATATACCCACACACACTGGATAATAAATATATAATAATAATACTAATACGATATATATCTAACACCGGATAATAATCATAATAAAACTAACACTCTAAACAATAAATCATAATCCATGCTTAAAATGAGTGTCCAACCGGTACAAACTGGAAACCTTACAATTACTAACCCAAATCACTGTGTGTAAATGAGTCTAATTTGATTAGTGCATCAATATTTTTCATTACATAATCAAACTTCGTGATTAGTTGAAGGTATTTGATGGCAATAAGCACCACCACCATCAATAATTGTCAAGACCCCACATTACCACTTCTTGATCTTGGCCACCTCTAATAGAGGTTTTAAGCCTTCATCATCCTACAGCTTCAGGGTCAGATTCCTACTGCACCATCGTAATATGTCCACCCATTCCAATCTTCCAACGTTGGGAAGACAGCTTTTCTCTGCCTAGATTGCACACCACTACCACCATGAAAAATGCAAATCCCCCCAACCCCCCATTTTGAGGATTGCTCACATTGCCTCCACTAAACAGGCCCCTTATAACCCCAAGGGGTTGGCCTGGTGGTCGAGGCCTAGAACTTACTCCCTCTTAGATCTCAAGTTCGAAACCTCTTAAGTGCTATCAATTCTTTGGAACTAGTCTATACGAGATTTTGTCTCGGTTTTAATTGGGATCCCTGCAAGTGGGCGATGAGATTGGTCCCTCAGGAATTAGTCGAGGTGCGCGTAAACTGGCCCGGACACTCTGAGTTATCAAAAAAAAAAAAAAAGGCCCCTTATTTTGTATGCTCCTAAACTACAACAGCCTACTTCCTCCTCTTAGACTACACTAGAAGCCCAAACCTTACCTGATTTCTGTAGACGGAAATTGCTGCATCTCAAAACCTAGGAGCACGATAATCTTTCCAGCTGTATCTCTAAACCTAGGACCATGAGAATCTTTGAACACCTTTGCCAATTTTGATCACCTACACATGATATCCATACTCTTCTCTGACAAAATTGAGGTTTTGATCCCTAGCTGGATGATCTTGCTCACGAGAGAGTTTTCATATTCCATTTCTGGAAGATTACGAAGTATGGAATCCACAGTTTGTGTCACCGTAGTTGACTAGCAAATTACCCATCCCTATGACACTCAAAACAATAAATTATAATCCATGTTTAAAATAAGTGTCCAACTAATACAAACTTGAAAACTTACAATCACTTATGCGTAAATCTGACAAATTTAATTAGTGCATCAATATTTTTCATTACATAATCAAACTTCATGATTAGTTGCAATAAAAACGAGTTTAAAAAACATCTTACAAATAAAATTCCAATAAATGAATCTGAAAAGGTGAAAAAAGAAAAAATAAATATCCATGCACAAAACTGTTAATAAATTATATTCCATCCGCACACTCGAGTAATGGTTGACATTTTTCCTGTGGAACTCAAGATTTCATTTGGTGATTCTTGAATTTTTATGGCTGGTGTTCTGATTTGAACTAATAAGCAGATTGATGTCTGCCAAATGTGAGTAAAAAAATGGTAATTGGATTTTGATGTGGGTAAATTTTTACTGTTGTTATCAGATGAGAGGGATTTGAAAGAAACAGCCTTCCTGAATTGATTTCAATCATTAATTCCTTGAGATGCGAGGGACATATGACATCAACCTTCATAATTTGTAATATAGATTCCAGTCTTCTTGCTTGGGATATTGTCATTTCACTTTTGAGGGAAAAATGGTGAATGGAATATTAACAAATTAATTGACATGATTGAGACATGTTGTGGGCTAAAAATGTTATCTGTTTGTTTATACTTTGCCCGGCCATCATATAATGAATTTGCATGTTCTACCTCATCATAATTTAAACTAGAGTTGCGTGCATTTGCAATGTATATTCAATATGTGTTGAGGATGTACGTACATGATTTATTGTTTTTAGCACCATGTGAGAATTCCCAACATTTCCATCTTAAGACGCATAAACAAATTTAATTTGGGGTAATTGTAATGTAAAGGAAGAAAAGAATTCCATTTAAAAGAGTTATGAATTCGAGGTATAGATGACATTCTCGCCTCATGACAATACCATATGAATTGGGATGTGGTGGTGCTTAATGTGAAGATTTTGGAAGTCACACTCGCGCTTGGGCTGGGCTTAAGTCAATACTGAAGTGTTCTGAGTCCGGGTAGTTCCCAAATTTGCTGTAAACTATAGATTAACTGAATGAATTTCCATGGAATGGTCATGTCAGACCTGTAAATGATTCTTCGTTTTTATGAAAACAATCAGTTCCGTTGGCAACCCTCCTGCGCTGTGCTTGGGCCACTGCCACTAACCAAAGAAATGAAAGAAAACACAAAAGAAACATTTCCTAATAGCCATGCTTTGTTAGTAACAGTATGTTATTTTCTTCTATCCACTTGGATTTACATTTTTTTTTATAGTATTGATAGCACTTCTCTAGTGGGAGATAAATTGCTAATTGTCTCCCGTGTGTTATAGGTGATAGCTCTTAATAGTACCCAAGAAGCCGAAGGTGAACTCTATATTGATGATGGCAAGAGCTTCAAATTTGCACAAGGAGCCTACATACATCGGCGCTTTGTATTCTCTGATGGGAAGCTTACGTCTTCAAACATGACACCTTCTAGCCCTGGCCAAAACCAATTTTCCTCAGACTGCATTGTGGAGAGGATCATACTACTAGGATACTCTCCTGGATCAAAAAGCGCCCTTGTTGAACCAGCAAACCGAAAGGTCGAGATTGAACTTGGGCCACTTTACCTTCAAAGAGCACGCAGCCCATCTGTTCTCACCATCCGTAAACCGAATGTTCGGATTTCAGACGATTGGCGGATTAAAGTTTTGTAAGAACTGGAGACTTTCTCGCATGCTAGCACGGATTTGGTTGGGAAAAATATAGTTATTCTAAAGATTTTATTATAACGGGAATGACTAGTTTCCTCAATTTGATGCGGAGTGATCTGGACCTAATTTGATGGTGCAATTTAATAGTACTTTCAAAAATGCTTCCTGGGCGCAGAGCCATTTGATTGTGCAACTGGTAAGTTTTCCTACTCTTGAATGTTCTAGAAAATTATTTTTTTCTGAAAAATGGATTAGATATGAAGATGATCAATATTTTTATTTTGAAAAAAAAATGTTTTTTAAAATGTGTTACGCAAAACTGTTTTTGAGAATACCAAGCAAACGTAATCTACTTGCCTATTTGCAGTTGATCAGCAAAAAAATTTGTTTACATTTTTTCTACTCAACAAGAGTGATATATTACTTTGGAGACATATGTGCTTATAACAAATCTATAGAAAAGCAATTACGGTAAACCGGGAGGAAATGTAAGTCCTCGTGGTCTTCTATGAGAAAATAGGAACTTAAAACTTTAAAATTGGCTTTGTCAAAAATCAGTTCTTTCCTTGATTTTTTTTCATAAACGAAAAGCAAAAACAGCGACAAGTGCTTCGTTTTATCAGGCAAAATTTTTTATTATGTTGTTTGTTATAGTTAGGCTAAAAATGAAATCAAGAACAATTTACAAAAAAAATAAATGCTAAATTATTCATTTGGATATCAAATCATTTAGCTTATCTTATCCTTACAAAAACAATGAATTGGATTAAGTTGTATATGATAAATAATTATTCAATGACGTAAGCAAATAAATGACTAAATTAAAATTAGGAAATTTAATCGAGTTTTGATGTCTCAGGATTCTTAAGTCTTAGAACATTTAATCTATGCTAATTCTATCTAAGTACTCTAAACATGGACATAGGGTTTAGCTCGTCTTCAGTTTTATCTAGTTTGGGCGATTATGGTTCATCTCGGTCGCACTTTAAAAATTGGAATCGTTCATCTTTTAGCTCTCATTGGGTAAATAATTTTTGCAAAAAGTTAAGTTCATCAAATATTATTAAATATTTGACTAAATTATATTTATTTTAAAAATTAAACAGTGATGTTTATTCACCGTTCATATATTTTTGTTCATTTTGTTTGAGTACTTAATGATATTTTGATGAATTTAAGTTTTTGTATGAATATTTTATATGAAAAATATAAAATGAACGGTTTTGATTATTAAAGTATAATACTTTGATGGAAGCATGCAATACTCACCTTGACTAAATAAAAATGTGAGTAGCATGAGAAAAAACTTAACCTGTAACCATCAAGTCGAATGTAACGGATACTAATTTCGTCATTCGAAACATGTAAACTTTCTTAAATTGTTGTGAATATAACAAGAAGTCAATGTTAAGGGTTGTGCTTGGTTTATAGATTTGTAAACCACTTTACCGTCAGGAAAAAAAAAAGAGATAAGGGAGAGACCTTACCTAAGGAAAAGTAGAAAACAGGGAAATAAAAAAAAATCAAATTTAATGTATGCACTTACTGCTTCTTATATTTGAACTTTTTAGTATCATCTTTATTTTTCACCGTTGACGTCGCTTGGTTAGACGTAAAATTCAGCTCGATTAAATTGAGGTGTTTATAGTTATTTTTTTTAGCATAATTTGTGTAACAAAGCATGATGCGAGTGAATGTCACAGCTTCGAAAATAATCTTTTTTGATAGAGGTGTGTGTCGATCTTAGGTTAACAAATACAAATATACACATAAATAAAGCGATCGTACTCGAATTTTTATAGAGTTGCTTACGTACCAATTTTCAAGGGATCAAATCAAAATCTAGTTCATGAAAAAATGCACATGATGTGTGAGGATTCGATTTTAGATTACGGTATTAACAAAAAAATAATAGAAAACTGTTATCAGATTCAAGTTAGGATTATGTTGAGATTGAAGAATTGAAAGGCTAAACCTAAAAATGAGATTCCGATCCCAAACTCTTTTTTAAAAAAAGTTGATGTAGAGACCCTGTTTTATTTATTATTAACTTATTTTATTAATATAATTAAATACATGGTAATATTTTTGAGGATAGATACATTATTTGTATATATGATCGACATATGCGGATAGCACAGGATATTAATTTGTGAATTATTCTTTGATGTCGAAATATTTTTTTTTGAAATTAAAATTTTAATTCAATCAAAATGAGGAATTAAATTTGGATGGCTCTTGCAAAATTAAATGAATATATAGAGGCGTTGGAACTTTTTAGAGAGTTGGAGAAAAAGCAAAACAATACAATAAACGCTAAACAAGACCCAATCTTTCCGCCCCCACCACCCGCACGTGCATCCTTCCCTCTCCCATTTCTTCTTCTTTCCTCATTTTTCCATGGATGACTTCCAAGAGCTCAAACCCTAGATTCACTCTAAAAATTGACCACCCTACATACAAAATTGGGCGCCACCGACCGGGATTCATGCGTTATTTGGCAAGAGCTTCGAAACCATCCAATCAAGACCCGTTTTCATGGTGGACCGAAAACTAGGGTTTGTCGAAAATTGAGGTTTTTGCTTCCAAAAAGTAGGATCTTGACTAAGATGTGATATTTTGTGTAGATATGTGTTGATTTTGGCTAAACCCCTTTGAAAGTCCTAAAATCTTGAGAATTTGATCAAACCTTAGCGAGCTTTGTGGTTTATGTGGTTGGGTTTCATGTTAAATGGGATAAGAACATGAAATTGGAATATTATAGGGGTTGTTTGGACGTTGTAACTTACTAATGTGTGGATATGAGTTAGATAGGTGACTAAATTTGAATAATTGGAAACTCTGAAGTGTGAAACCTAATTTGGGTTGGTTTGGGTTTATGGCAAATTGATGATATGAGAAAATTGGGGCATATAAAGAGTTGCTTAGACCTTGTAATTTGGAAATTTGTGAACTTAAGAGATAAATTCTTAGTTTAATCTAAAGATTTGATAAAATTTTAGTAAAACCCTAGTTTAGTCCATGGTCATTGGTTCGATTTCATGTAAAATTGGATAGAATGTTGGAATCCGAATTCTTCTGAAATGCCTAATCTTTGTATAAACAAAATATGAATTTATGGTTGCATTTTGAACTCAATCTCAAGACTCTGTAGTTTTTGATAGAATTCCTAACTTATGTGGTTATAACATGTTGATTTTATGAAAACTTACTAATTCCATGGATTAAAACAAAGTTGCGTTGTTATCTTTGGATATATTTTTCTTAATTGAAAGTTATGGTGTATCTAGTATGATGGATTCAAGGAGAAGAACCAAGAATGCGATTGTGACCTGCTACTCTATGAATTTAAGTTTAAATTCATGATTTAATTTCATGTTTTTGTGAGTTTTGTTTACAAAACATAGTAAGAATTGTTATAAGAATTATTGTAAAGCTTGAATTACATGAAGGTTAAGTAAATGAGTGGGTTTCAAACTTCAATATGTGTATATAACACTTAGATTGATGAGCCATCAAAGTGGGACTAATTCATAAGTTAACTACATGAATTGGAGGGTTTATACTAAATTCGTGGATCTGGTATGTGAAGTGGGTAGCTTTGTTATTACTACAAAATAATGTTATACCGGTTTGTTGATTTGGACGAGAGAAACCAAGATTGATGGTTGGACTTGTGGTTGAATGAATGAGAATGAATTAATAAACTTAATAAATAAATATTGGAACTGAAGGGTGGATTGCATTGAATAAGTAGGACTTGACTAGCTCCGTAGTAAAAGACTACTTGCACAAGTTGAGTGTCATTTCCATTGAGTTAGCCCCTATAAATTTGAGCTCGAGTTGCTTTTCGATCGGCGTTTCTTAGAAAAATCATAAATGGCAATTGACGTGGTGAGTTATAGAGCGAACTATTATCCAATGAGCTCGCATAGTCGGTTAGAGGAATAGTGCGAGGTTTCTCTAAGCTACACTTGTAAGGACTTGATTTTTGAATCTCAGAGTTAGCATAGACGAAAAAAACAAATATTAAGACACGTTGCGAATTAAAACCCATGAGCTAGAACCTAGAAATGAATTCCGAAACATAAAAAAAAAATCCGATACCAAAAGAATAATCTTGCAACCCTAAAGAATTATTAATTGTCCCAAAATAGAAAATTACGTTTATGTCCCCAAATACCCAATTTGAATTTATGAGAAATTTAGTCCCAATCCATGAATAATATAATTAAATAGTAATTAACTAGGATAGTAATAATGATTATTAATATTGTAATTATTTTTGTAGCGGAAATTAGTATTTATTTTATAATTAAATAGTATAATTATTTCTTCTTTTTTTTGTAACGGACATCCCATAAATGACTATTAATTTTGACCTATTTAGTTATGTAACGGCTTTATATTAAACATCTAATTAAAAATCATTTGGATACATCTTTATAAAAAGACTTAATTTAAATTTTGTCTCAATGCATAATTAATTAAATAATGCCATAATAATTTTTAGATGCAAAAATAATAAACAAATCATAAAGATATAGAATTAATTAAATTCCATAAGAAAAATAATCCAAATGATACATTAAGTTAATTTTAGGCTCATTTCTTGAACAATATAGTGTAACTATACTATTAAATAATAAAAGGAACAAATCAAATTTTTTTATCCATAACTCCACACACTCGCAACTCCTACACACTCATAACTCCTCCCCTCATTTTCGGTCACTCAAGGGATTACATATCTAAGTGTTCTTGAGCAAGACAAAGAAAGAGTCCGGAGAAAGAGGAAAGACACTCCATTGAAGCTAAGTTCAAGGTTTTATCATTCAAGCCTAGATTTGATTTTGAAAGTAAGTTAAATTCTCTAAAATTCTATTTTCCTACTCAAATCTAAATCCATCTCAATTAACATAAAAGATAAAATAAGAATTTTACATCAAAGAAATAAGAAAAAATGGGCTAAAAACAAAAAAATGGGAGTTGTGAGTAATTCTTCTAAGTTACAATGTGTAGAAACTATTTGATGAGAGATCTTTGTTTCATTTGTTAGAAATATTTGTTGGAGTTCTTATTTTATAAGTTATACGTGGTACATGTCAAAAAAAGAATTAAATCTAAAGCATGCATCAAGGGATAAAAGTTAGATCCTTGGCTTAAGCGGACCGTCGAGCGGTGGGGGTCTGCTTGAGCGAATTAAATCTAAAGCATGCATCAAGAAAATTAAATCGCTCGAGCGGTGGGGGTCTGCTCGAGCGGACCGTCGAGAGCAAACTTTTTAAAAGTCGTGTGTGGGCTCCTTTCTTTTCATTTTTTTCATATCTCTCTCTCTCTCTCTAAAGCAAAGGTGAGAGCTAGGGTTTGGATTTGCGTTGGTTGGAGCTCTCTTGGCTTCCCTTGGTGAGTTCTCTTGCTTTTCTCTCGGTGGCTCAACCATTGAAGGCCCGATATTGGCGTTGGAAGCGTTATTCTCATTGTGTGGTTGGAGCTTCTCGTGGTTGGAGCTCGTTTGAGGTTTTTCTTGTGAATCTAGCATCTCCCTACAATAGGATCTAAAACTTTCCTTGAATATTTTTGTAATATGTGTCGTGTTTTTGAATCTATGAATATAAAAGTATGAAAATAGTATTTTTGAAACCCTAAGTTTGGATTTGATGTTAATGGAGCTTAAATCTTATACCTATAGAGGATTTAACATGATTCTATATTTGCATTGTTGTTAATTACGGTTGGATAGAGAAATGAGGAATTAGGATTTGATATTTGGGTCTAAACCATGAAAATTGGGGGTTTTGGGGTTAAAGACCCGATATGTTGAAATCGATATGATTGTGGGCTAAATTGAGGGTTGTAATAACCTATTGCATGTTTCTTCCATGAATCTATGTGACACATGATGATGCCAAGTGAAAATTGTGAATTGTGTTGTATAAAATTTGTGAATTATTGAATTTAAATCATGTAGATGGTTAACTCGGGGTTTGAGTCCAAATTCTTGAAAATATGAATAATGAAAAAACATGTAATGATATGGGTTTGGCGAGATGAACCATTTGGGTTGGACTCGTGCTTGTATTGATATGGGTTTGGCGAGAGGAACCATTTGGATTGAACTCGTGCGTGTGTATTGTGATTTGATATATCAAAAAGGACTAATTTGGGAACCAATGATCGTTTAAGTTTGGGCACGAGTTAATTTACGATGAAAAACCAAAAAACTGAGCAGATTGAATTCTTTGCCCGCCGACTAGTGAACCGGAAAATGACGTTAGTAGTGTCGGGGTATAGAACGTCTCGTTACTTCATGGGACCTGTGTGGCCAAGTTGATTGTAACGCTACGTGGGTCTATACGCTCGTCCGGCGTCGGTGCCTATGATTGTGAACCACGAGTTGGTAGAATATGAGAAATGTCAACAAAGTGTGTGTATGTGTGTGCGTGCGTGCGTTGTAAATGATTGGGTTAGTAAAATCTTAATTAGAGAATGTTGGAGAATGGTAAACGTGTTGGGTTAATTGAGAATGATAAATGTGTTGGGTTGATTGAGAATAGTAAGATGGTTAATTTCACAAAAATTAAAGAGAGTTGAACAATAATCCTTTTATACAAAACCCGGTTATGCATTGGGAGTTTATCTTGGGACAAACGATATGATTTTGATTAAGCTCAATTGTGCATCCTGCGTAACCATCTTCACATGTCATGCATATATTCAATGCTAGACTTGTTCTTACGAGTTTTGGCTCATGTTGTTTAACAACATTTCAGGTGATAGTGGAAAAGAGATCTTGGACCGAGACGACAATAGCTGGACCCCTTTCTTTTGAGTAGTTGATAGGATTATTCTCTTGTTTGTATTATCTTTAGGGGAGAAATTGTGTTGATGAAATTTCTATCCTTTTGAAATGTTCAGATTATTGTAGTTTGGGGGTCAAAATATTCGTGCTGTATGACTGAAAAAGATCGCTTGTTCATGTTAATATTGCATGTGAGGACGCTTGTCTGTTCATTGGGTTCAAAACTTTAACCTTTTTAATGATGATTCTTGATAATGAAATTTGAATTAGGGCTCCTAATTGAAAGATGGTTATTTTACTCTTTCATGTATATTTAACATCTTGGTTTACTTGTTTAAATTCATATTTAAAGGAGGAAATATGGTTGTTTTTCCCAAATTTAGAAAATTTTCACAGTTTTTGGGCAGAAATTCTCGAGTGTCTCATCGCTCGAGCGGTGAGGAATCCGTTTGAGCGGACTTCGCTGGATGATTTTTATCGAAAATTATTTTAAAGCAGGCATTCTAAATAATCTTTAGGTCTATCTTTTGGGATATGAATTAATTATTTCCAAACCGGGGCGTTACATACTTTATAAGTTTATTATTATTATTTTATAAGTTTATACTTTATAGTTTATATTATTAATTATTATAAGTTTATTAGCTTATTATAAATTTATTATTACTTTGTAAGTTTATAATTTAAATTATTACAAGTTAGTTAGTATTTAATTTATTATAACTTTATTATTTTTTGCAATAAGTTTGAACACTTTAAATAATTACATAATTTAAATACAATAAATTTGAATACTTGAAATAATTAAATGCAATATAAATTTTATTAATCAAAAATTAAATTTGAACAATTACATAAATATTA
>JAOTRH010131536.1:0-14245 GCA_034768845.1 Heliamphora exappendiculata | reverse complement strand
TCTTTTGTAAAAAGTATTATAAAATTTTTAAAATATACAAATTATTGCTTTACATTTTATCAATATCTAATTTACAAACAAAATAATATCAAACAAAAGCAAAAGCTATGTTGATAAAAAAATCAAAAATATAACCCATAATATCAAACAAAATAAAACGTTAAATCAATAGTAGTAAATAATCACTTAAATACTACTATTCTGGCATTTTTGTTGTAGAAATATCAATTAAAGGTGTATAGTCAAGCTTATGTACCATTTCTTTTCAAATGACAATATTACTAATTTATCTAATATTTCTTGTAACATAGTTGACTACAGATTATATTTGATCAATTTTAACTTTGAAACTTTTTTTTGTTGGCAATTGTAATAAGTATACTTAACAATATCCTATATTTTAAACACATAAAAACAATCATAATCACAAAGTCAAGATTAAAGCTTCAATACTTCTAATATATAAAATACTTTTTTGAGTCTTTGAATTTAGATTTGAGCCCTTTAATTCTAATTAAAATTTTATATAATTTTATATTAAACTTAATTAGAGGTATTAAATATTTTAGGGACTCATTTTTTGAACAAAATTGAGGGGTCCAAGGTGGCCGCCTCGTCGCCTCCGCATAAGAGCCAGCCCTAACCTAGCATGAGATATATTGAGTTCCACTTAGTTTGAACATCTAGGCACAAAAGAGTTTTAAATGTGATCTATTTTCCTCTCAACACATGCTTTGAAGAGTTGTTTTCTTTGTGGAGAACTCCTAATATACTTTACTGCATCACGAGTTTGAGTTACTAAGTTTTTTAATCCATCTTTAAAAATTAAATTGATAATATGTGCACAACACCATATGTGAAAGAATTCACCACCCAAAATAAAAATGTCACTCTTTTTAGAAAATCTTCTCTTCAGATATTCGATAGCAACATCATTTGCACTTAATGTGCGTAATATTTCTTTACTCCAATCAACCAAGCATGACTCCACTGCTCGACCAATAGCCTCACCTTTGTGAGTAAAAATTATATGAAAGTTGAAAATTCTTTTATATAATTTTCAATCTCTATTAATAAAATAAACAGTTAAGCACATATAAGAAATATACTGTAGTAAGGTTCATGAATCTGTAGTGAGACAAAGTTTTTGATTTGACTTTACAAATAAATCCCTCAATGTTTTCCTTACCAATATAAAGTGCCATACCATCCTTCGATACTGTGTTGCTTGAAATCTTTTGAAATTAAGTTGCATCCTGCTACAAAAATCCCGAAAGCCTTGCCGCTCTACAAAATTAAATGGCAAGTCATCAATAATTACCATATTAGCAAGTGCATCTCTACATGCAGTTTGGTCAAATTTTCAAAGACCAAGTCTACGTACATTCACTTTCCGTAATTCATTGCAATGACATTTAAGTCCTTTAATTTTTCATCTGATGACTATATAGATTTTTGTTATACTTTATAATATGTTTTCTCAAAGTGCTAGTTATATTCACACTACGCCATTCATATGTGTTGTTATAATAATTACGTTTTCTACTATTTGATTTCTTCCCTCCTTAAGAATTATGGTAAAATGATCCCAAACTTCAAAAGATTCCTTACTCTTGAATATAGTAGAAAATACCTGACAAATATGATTTTTCTTATTTTTAATAGAAAATAATATTTTAGCGATTTAATCAATCATATTCACGAAATAAGCAACAAAAAAGTAAACACGACACGCAGAATTGTTATGTGAAAAAACTCAACGGGTAAAAAATCACGGGACTGCCAAGTCCAAGAATCAAGCACAATCACACAAATGGTTACAATACAACTTATAGACTTTTTGATCGACTTTTCAATTTTCTAGTCCTAAGCTTGTATGCCGAATCCTTATTCACCGTTCTCCTCTTAATTCCTACTGCAACAAATCTTCATAGCAGTTTCTCTGGCAAAATCCTCCATCGAAACTTAGAACGTTGTCTAAACTTTTCTCTCGATTGATCTTCGATGATTTCTGGAGACACGAACAATCCTCTAATATGATCTTGAAGTTTTGTACTATTCAATATCCCAGACTCGCTTTTGTGCAGCCCTAATGAACCTTTTAAACCCCAAGCAGAATTTTATTCAATATCCTCTCTCTTATGTCATGCTTTGTTTGCTTGTATCATCCGCTCGTATAGTTGTACCATGAACTCAATTTTCAAATAGAACTCAATAATCAGATAACACAAGGATAGCTAAGTGCTAGATCTTAAAAGAATTCTAGATTAAATCAAACCTTCTAAAATCTATCCTAAAATCTAATAGAGTTCTAATGACTTTAAAACACCCTAGATTTCCATTTTAAATAAAAGAAAAATTAACATAAATTAATTTCTTTACAATCTCTTCTTTTACAATTCCAGGTGAACACAACACACACAGCCTAACTAAAAATTTATCTTCCAAGCAAAGTTTTTGAAATGCCAAAAAGCTTCTTTCGACCCTTCAAAACATAAACCCAAGCAACCACAAAGCTAACAATTAACCATAAGAGTTATATATGCAAGGCACCACATTCCAAAAAGCTGAGCCAATGTACCAAACAAGATTATAAGCCAATGTACCAAACAAGTTTATAAGCCAATGTATCTTAAAACCAAAGTACTCCATGTACTATTTACCACAAAAAGATACCTATCACCCTGTCACACTTGTCACCAAAAATATCTATCACACCTACTCCCCCTTTGTGGAACCTGGATGAAGTCAAAAAGAACCGTCACTAGAAGAAAGACCTCAGATCAGTAACTCCAGGTGATCAAAACGCTCGTGAATGTGCTATTGAAGCTGATCAACCTTAGCCTCAAGAGAGGGCGGGCAAATAGAGTAAAGTGTGAAGACTCCCCATTTGGTGCTGAAGGTGTAGAGGTGCTTGGAATGTCATCAGCGTCGGCCTTCTCCTCCTCGAAATCGGATAGAGCAACCAGAGTAGGAATATGACCAACACTTTAAGAATGAGTGCGAAGGGTGGTGGATTTTGTGATGTGCACAATATGTAGGCCAACAGAAAGGTGAAACGATGGACATGATCTAATGAAATTGATGAGGAACAGACCATAGCGAAAGGTAACATTTTTGTTGCCGTGGGAAACTTTCGGCATGGATTGAAGAAATATGCGTGTTAAGTCAACCCGTCTACCTTGACTGATAAGAAAAAGTTCCAACCCTTTCTCCTTATTGATATCTGACACATGCCCCCGAGGATGAATATTAGTACTGACAATGATATTTAAGAGATGAAAAGTAGGAGTCAGTTCCTTTTGAAAGATGTAACCACTAACTCATTCGTGTGGTTTGCCACACAAAGCTGTGGCAATCTCGGTGTATGACCAACTATAATTAGTGGGAGCAGGAGGATAGTTAGAAACAGGGGGACTATTATACCCCAAATAAGCAATAAGGGAGTTAGGGTTCATAGGGATGTGGTTATCTCGAACATAGGTTTTAAATGTGAACCAGCGGGTCTCTAAATCATACATGTTCGAGTAGAATTCCCTAACAAGATCTATGTAAACTTTGCCTTCAACTTGAAGGAAGGGGGTCCAGCCTAGTTGGTTAAACATATTGGGAATTCCAAACTCAGTAAAATCAGACACAATTATCTTCTTTTCTAACAGAACTGGTTGGTCAGCAAACAGATGATTGAACTTTTCTTCACCTTTTAGAGACATGAATCATGTTTTATCATACTGAGTCTAAGAGCGCCAAACAGTCTTCTTTGTGCGGGGTGGCATGTTCCTGTAAAGATTTAAGCAAAATGACATGTATTAGAATATGAGTTCGTTCAGCAACACAAATACCCAATGCAAATGTTCATTTCAGACATATGTCAAAAGATAATACAAACGACCATACCCTACTTTCTTCAACCATCATCAAAACCACTATGTTGAAATTGCTACAGAACCTAAAAGAAATTTCTATAAATTATAGAAGCCAACTGCTCTTATACCAATTGTTGGCTTTATGGGTGCCAGAATCTCCCTTAAGAGACTCGCTAGTACGTGGAAAAGTCTCCCTCCACGTGTTATTGGTGCTTAACAACCTATCCTGTCAGTGCACCACGTGTGGACTACGAAGCCCTTAAGCCAACCCATAGCACATATAGACGCAGGGTTTTACATTACCATGAGTATAAGTAAATAAAGTTGTGTCTTCACCACTGCTTGCGAGTTTTGATGAGATGGTCAGTGCTTGATCCTAACAATTGGTATAAGAGAAGGTTTTTATTTTTACAAAAATTTTCAATCCTAATCAATCACAAACATAGAATTTTCTAGAGAAGAAAACTCAACCGTACGACCCCCGTTGCTAGATGGAGGAAACTATCCCTATTGAAAAGCTCGTATGAGGGTGTTTCTTAAATCTATCGATTAGAGGGCTTGGATGACTATTGTAATTGGATATACCCCTTTAACTGTTAAATCAGGTGATGATACTATTTTAAAACCTACTAAACAAGGGGAGAAAAAAAATTTAGACGAAGCAAACTGAAATAACAAGGCTATCAATGCAATTTTTAGCAGTGTCACACTAAAGGAATTCAAACGTATATGTACGTGTGAAATCACTAAAGAAGTATGAGATATTTTTTAAATCACACACGATGGCACGTCAACTGTTAAAATATCCAAATTTCAAAGGCTCACCACAAGTTTTAAAACCCTTCAAATAGAAGATAACGAGACATTTGATGAATTTTATGCAAAATTGAGTGACATTGTTAATTCCAGCTCTATACTTGGTAAAAAAATCCCTGAATCTCATATTGTTCGAAAAATCTTACGATCACTACCTAAAAGATTTCAACCAAAAGTTACTACTATTGAAGAAAGTAAAGATATTGATTCTCTAAAAGTAAAATAGTTGGTTGAAAATCTTTAGACATTAGAATCAACTCTACGACAACCTAAGAAATCAAAAGGCATTGCTTTAAAATCTTCTAAGGTTGCTTTAGAGTCTTCAGATGACGAGGTATAAATTGATCCTGAGGTTATGGCGTTTATTGTGAAAAAGTTGAAAATTTTTGTTTTAAATAAAAAACCTAGCCTCAAGTCAAAATCTTAACAGTTTTGTGATAAAAGTAAGAATGTGGTTAAGTTTGAAAAGAAAAAAAGTAAAAGTTCAAAATCAGAATATAAAGTGCTTCGAGTGTCAAGGCTATAGACATATTGCAAAGAATTGTCCAAACAAATAGAAAAAGAAATAAAAAGGGTTTATTGTGATGTGGGATGATGAAATTGAGTCATCTGATGATGGAACTGAGTCCGAACCAGATAATGAAGAGGAAAAGTTTGTTGCCTTTGCGGCTTCCACTGGATTAGGATCCCTGTGTTTGGAACAGATCTTAAGCGTGCAAAAAGTGGCGTCAAACCAAACTAGATTAGGGCACGTGAAAAGTACATCTAGATCAAAGAATATAGGTAAAATCAATTTTGTGAAAGCTGTCAGCATGCCTACAGGTATGAAAAGTGTCTTGGAAAAGCCTAAACAAATCAGAATTGAATTTTTGGGAAAAAAAACTATTCAAAACCCTTTACCACAACCAACTGAGTTCTAAAATTTGTTCTTACTTTTCATTTTTGTGGTATTGTGGGTCATATTAGGCCTTTTTGAAGAAAATTAAAATCCTTGTCATAATACCAGCATGTAAGAAAATATAGAAAACTGCATGATCAAATTAGACTATTACATAAGAAAATTCTTGCCAAGTGTGCGCTCAAGCGGGCTCTCTGAGCGCTCGAGCGGCTACCTAGTAGAGAGATAGAAAAACTCATTGGCAATCGCACGCTCGAATGGGTCCTCTATTCGCTCAAGCGAACCATTAGCAGAGAAACGAATATCATCACTAGTAGTGCAGCGCTTGAGTGGTCGCTCTGAGCGCTCGAGAAAACAACTGGCAGAGACCATATTTTAGCCAGGAACCCAACACTTAAACTAAATCTTTTTTTAAAATTCGTGCGGTCTGGGTTCGGAAGTCTGATTTGAAATGTCATGTAGTTCACACTGCTTTAAAAGCTCAAAATTCTTTCATGTGGTATTTGGACAGCGAGTGTTCCTGACATATGTCAAAAGATAAGCCCTTATTCTCGAGTATTGATCCATATAATGGAAAACTTGTCACATTTGGTGATGAAAACTCATCTAAGCTTATCGAGAGAGGATCCATTAGCTCTCCAGGGCTACCCAAATTGGACAATGTCCTTCTCGTAGACGGCTTAAAAGCAAACTTACTCAACATTAGTTAGATATGCGATACACACTATGAAATTCATTTTACTAAAACTGAATGTCTGATTTTGGATAAAAAAGAAAAAACTATTATTCATAGTGTTCGAACTTCTGATAACTGCTTTGAAATTTTGCCTAAAACTGATCTAACATGTAATTTAACTAAAATTGATGAAACTAAATTGTGGCATCACCATTTAGGTCATATCAACTACAAGAACTTATCTAGGATTGCAAATTCTAGATTGGTTAATGGCCTTCCATAGCTAAGCAGTAATACAAAAGTTATTTGTGGACCTTGTCAACTAGGTAAACAAATTAAAGTCTCGCACAAAAAAATAAATCTACTTGCTACACAATATCCTCTACAACTTCTTCACATGGATCTTATGGGTTCTACTTGAACAGAGAGTATAGGTGGCAAGAAATATATCATTTTGGGTTGGATGACCTTTCTAGGTTTAGCTGGGTAAACTTTTCATGAGAAAAATCTGACACGTTTGCTATTTTTAAATTCCTATGTCTAAGATTGAATAACGAATAGGAAGGAAAAACCAGCACATCACAAGATCATATCAGATCATTGTAAAGAATTCAAGAACTTTGAATTCTCAAAAATTTGAAACGAATAGGGAATCCAGCACGAGTTCTTCGCACTTAAAACACCACAACAGAATGGTGTAGGGGAATGAAAAAATAGAGTGGTACAGGAGATGGCCAAGATTATGCTTCATGGTAAAATCATTCCTCTCAAATTTTGGGCCGAGGTCGTAAATACTACTTGTTATGTTATTAATCGTGTTTATTTACGACCTAGCACCAAACAGACTACTTATTGTAGACACCCCAACTTGACCTCGCGAATCATAGGTTGGTTCGGGTGAATCCAATGACAAAAACAGGGGGAATGGTGCTTTTGAATGATCCTCGGGAAGTGATCTAAGCTTAGTGTTCGAACCCAATGATCAAAACGTTCAAATCAGTTAACCAACTTTGAGCCACCAACTTCAAAACCTTGAGCCGCCATCTTTGAACCTTAGGTCGCCATCTTCATTGAGACGACCGCCCTTAGAACCTCTTGAAAACCTTAAACAAGGTGGCGACCACCAACTGTGAACCATGGGGTTACCAACTTCATTGTGGCGACCGTCATAAGAAACTTTTGGAAGTTTCATTTTTTGGTGACCACCAACTCCAAAAACCCTGACGTGTCCTAAAATGTGTCGACATCTCATTGGTTGATGAATTCTATAAATACTATACCCCTAGTACGTTTTTCAAAACAAAATTTAAGTGAGAAGTACTCTACTGAGGTACTAAGAGAGTACGAGCCTTGACGCCGGCACACTGCCACTTTACTGAAATACGAGTTTGAGTACACCAATACGCTATCGAATTCTTGATTTGTCAACTGTAGTTGGAGCATTTTCGGAGGATTGGGCAGTTAACCACCATTCCCAAACTTGAGGCTTCACCTGGATTGCAGTAATTCATGTATTCTATTTTGATCCCTAATCTTTCTATCTCTATTTCCTCTCTCTTATAGTGACTGGGTTTGTTTCAACCTTTTGCTAGTTTCAACCTTTTATTCAACATGCTTTACTCATATCACTTATATAGTTGATTCAATTATCCTGCTCTATTTGATTAGATCATGAGTTTTGAGTTATTTATGGTAAGCATGTTTAGAATAGGTTAAACTTGTTAAATTCATGTTATAAATCAAATCTTAGTTTGTTTACTCTATTCATATTGAACATTTGCATCTAGTGTGTTAATTCACTAAAATAGTGCTAAAATATTTGGTAATTGCGACTTACGGTGTCGTTATTGTCATAATTAATGCATTTACATTCATGTAGTTGTAATTATCAATGTTGTTTTAATTCTAAGGAACCTATTTTTTCCATTTTAATATTTTGGTTAGCGATACATCAGATTTAGTATAATGTTGATGTGTTAGTTATTATAGTTTTTGAACCAAAAGCATGTTTAATTTTAATGATAAATTGCTTGTACTCCTACCATAGTTTTAACTCTATAGTCTCGATTAGATTTTATTTTACGTTATAGATATAATGCATTGCCCTCATTGTACTATTTATTAAAATTTAATGATAGTGCTACATTCTTCTTTGCGACATAGCTTTCGATGCTATGATCATGATCACATGGCACTAACATTATAGTGGTTGTGACAATTAATGTTACGTCTTGATATTTCAAATTCAATATGTCTATTACAATTTTTATGGGTTATAGTAGTATTTTGGCTTATTTTTTAACTTACTGCTCCTGTACTCCATTTTGTTTTTTTGTTATTTTAATCTTTTGTTTTCGCATGCTTAGGGTTTAGGTTTTTTCTAGTATTGTTTTCTTTTAGCATCGTAATTCTATTGTTTTAATTCTAACATGATTAGGTTTTCTCTATTTTTATACTTTTGTTGATGCCATGCGGTTTGCTCCATATACCCTTTAATTAGACTTTGCATACTGTAGGATTTAGGAGCTCGCTTGTCGAGGATTAACGAGCAACATGATGATGCAAATAAGAATGGAGAAGACTTCTGGACAGATAACCAAGGGAAGAAGGTGCCATCGGTGGTTGTACCACTGCGGGTTCCATGTCAAGTCACAGTAGAGGAAGAAAATATGGTTTAATCTAGAAAGCCTGCGGTAGAGAAAAAGATTGATTGAATAGAGAAGGTACTAGGAAAGGCAAAAAAAGTGAAAGAATACATGCTGGATATAGGCAGTTTGTGCTTATTCCCAATTGCCAAACTGCCAAAAAAAATCAAGATGCCAAAGATGGAGAAGTTTGATGGCACCATAGATCGCCATATTGATCTGACGATGTATGTCGGTACTTTCCCCCCCTTAGGAATTGATGATTAGCTAAAGGCCCAATTGTTCCACCAATCTCTTTCTAGAGCAATACAAAAATGATTTCTCTCCATGGATGTTGCAAAGACGAGGACGTGGGAAGACATTGCCACCGCCTTCGTTAGTCAGTACAACTATAACGTCTAGCTAGACGTTACTATTCGGGAACTCAAAACCTCCTGGCCAGAGGGCCGAGAATCATTTGTGGACTTTCTAACCAGGTGGAGAGGAAAGGCGACCAAAATGACAAATCAACTAATTGAGAAGGAACAAATGAGAATTATAGTCAAGAACCTCTAGTCTCCGTTGAAGCGTTGTCTGATAACACAGCCGTTGTCTATTTTTGAGTAGTTGTTTGATGCTGGGGTTTAGATAGAATATATAATCCAGTCTAGAGATATTAAGAAATCCAAACCAAGCCAGAAGCCAAGAAAAGCTTTCCCTACGAACAATTAAAGCTAACCTGTTGCTTTTGCCAACCTCGTTTCTCGTTCAAACGAGGTTAATTTGCTGAATCCCCATGCCAGACAATTTAATCCTTCATCGTCTATTCCAAATCCAAGTAATAGCCAACAGTCGTAACAGAAGCCGAGAAGAGTTTTTACTCCCCTCAATATATCTTTGTCCACAGCTCTCAATCGACTTTTCGAAAAAGGGCTAATCAAACTTTTGGACCCAATGCATGTACTCGATCTCCTACCACTAAGATATAATGCTTCCCAGTACTATGCCTTTCACTAAGGTCATGGACACTTAACTGATAAGTGTATGAGGTTCTGCCACGAGATTTAGGATCTTATCGACAACAAGGTCATTCCACCACCGACCGCTGCTCAGAAACCAAATGTTACAACTAATTCGTTGCCAAGTCATGCTAAGCAGGGAGGGGTGAATTTGATTAGTTAAGACAATCCGAACATCATAGTCATTACATTTGTCCAGCACATTTTTTGCGTCCACATATTTCAGCTGCTAGTGATCAGTTTTGTTCCTTAATTATAGTCGAGAATGGTTGGGACATGGAAGAATGGAATGATGCAGCGTGGGAGGGCTATGAAGTGGTAATCCAGGAGGAAAACCAAGAAGAGCATTGCGATGACGATGATTGGCCTTTGGATTATTCGATAAGGCCACATGGTTTTGGACATATTCTAGATGGAATTACTCTTTCCTAGCTCTTTGGGAAGAGGTCTTTGTTGATGAAATGCAATCGTACTGGTTGGTTAGGACAGTAATGAAGTCAGATGGAGAAAAGTGGACAGATTTTTAGGCTACTCAAGAACAATGGATCAGGTATATCGAGAAAGATATATGCGGGTTGGATGAAATTGATAACACGTGGGTGATTGAAGACGAAGAAGAAAGAAAGGGAAGACCAAAAAGCAACAGTTTAAACAAATTGTGAGAATTTAAGAGTTCACCCAATGTGGCAGAGGTTAGACAGACCGAAGTATCATAATTATGGGATCCTAAAGAGGGAGTCAAACATTTAACTCGGAGTGGGCGGCACTTCAAGCTGGCCTAGTTAGAAAAGGGACAGACAAGCAGGAAAAGAAAGGAGAAGGAGCAAGAAGAAGATGATGATGTTGTATTGAAGCAATTAAAAAAGACTCAGGCCAACATTAGCATTTGGGGTTTGCTAATGGCTTCACACTAGCGTCGACAAGCCGTACGGAAGGTTCTGAATAAGACCAATGTCTCGATAGACGCAACTCTAGAGCATTTGATCGGGTTGATACTGCCAGTTGTAGAACCTAGGGTAATTTCTTTCTTAAATAAAGATTTACCATTGGAAGGGAGAAATCACAATAAGCCGTTGCACATCACCATCAAGTGTTTAGAAAAGTGGGTCCCAGTTACCCTCATCGATAACACGTCAGCTCTAAATGTTTGCCCACTCAAGACTGCTATTTGTCTGGGGATGACACCGGAGCATTTCACGCTAAGTGACCAAGGAGTTAGGGCATACAACACTACGAGGCAGGATGTACTTGGTTTGGTGTCCTTGGTAGTATCAGTTGAGCTACTAAAAATATCAGTTGAATTCCATGTCTTGGATGTGCCGGTGTCCTTCAACTTATTGCTAGGATACTCATAGAATATTGCTAAGCAGTACTCTCCACCCCGAGGGAAGATGGGTCGACTCTTTTGGAGGTTCAACATGGGACAGATGATGTGTTTCTAAGCAAATTTTGGTACAACAAGGCACCGGCAGTACAGATGCTGTAAAAGAAGAAGAAAGCTATATCAATCCTTATACGGTGATAATGATGTGGCACATGTCCTATTTTCCAAGCATGGGGTTGGGGCGTAAGCAACAGGAAATTTTGGAGCTCATTCAAGTATTGCCAGCACTGCAATGCTTCGATCTTGGATACAATTTGACGAAAGAAGATTTGAAAGGGCTAAAGGGGGAACGACATAGGCAAAAGGCCAAGTATTTAGGAACTCTTAATGGATACTTTGTCAAGAAAGGTGAAGATTTTTCGTACTATGGTTTTTTGGAGCCATGGATTGATGAAGAAACTAATCAGAAATTGCCACGGTTGGAAATTTTCTTCAACCACAAGTTATCGAATACAGAGGAAGAAGAGGTGACGAAGGAAGAAGAGGAGATTCACGAAGAGGATTGGGTGGACAAACTAGATGGCATTAGTATGGGAGCATTATTCTGTGAGAAGATGGCTCAGATGTGCATAGTTTATCAGGATTGTCAGATGATGAGTCACAGCACACCAGCTGACTACGCCAAGTTTATTATGGACGCAGTTGCAAGGGATGTTAAGAACTGGACCTTAGAGTCCTGTGCTTTATATGATGTTGGTCTCAAGTCCAAATCTGATATGTGTGAGTCTTTGTTTTGTTCTAATAAGTATGAGGGCACATCTGTCTGTGCATTCTCTCCTGTTACTTTTGATCTTGAAATTTCATCTCTCAATATCAATTAAATAAACGAAATTTTTGGTTACTTTGCTTTGTTTAACATTTTTCGTACGCTTTCTGACGATTTTGAATTCGATAGGAATGTCCCAGAAGAAATAAAACTTTTAATAAAAAGAGAAGAAAAAATGCGCGCTCAACCTATAATTGAATAAACCTTGTCAATAAATCTGGGTAATAAAATTAATTCATAAATTATGCAAATCGGATCTTCGTTATCTTTAGTTGAACATAAGTAATTAATAACTTTATTAAAAGAATTTTAAAATGTCTTTACATGGTTTTACGAGAATATGTCCGGTATTAATCTTGACATTGTCTAACACCATATCTCTTTGTACCCCGATGCTAAATCGGTCAAATAGAAATTGAAATGGATACAGGCAGAGTGGGCTCTGAAGATTAAAGAAGAAGTCACCAAACAGATCAGCATTGGATTCCTTATGGTAACTAAATATCCGAAATGGGTGGCCAACATTGTTCCGATTCTAAAGAAAGACAGACGCATCCGAGTCTATATGGATTTTTGAGATCTTAATAAAGCTAGTCCGAAGGATGATTTTTCGTTGCAGCTATTGATGTTTTGGTAGACAGCACAGGAGGGCATGCTCTATTGTCATTTATGGACGATTCTATAGGTACAACCAGATCTTAATGGACCCCGAAGACAAAAAAAAATGACATTCATACACATTGGGACACTTACTGTTATCGTGTGATGTCATTTAGTTTGAAGAATGCAGGAACAACCTATCAAAGGGCTGTCACTATTTTGCTACATGACATGATACATAAGGAGGTTGAGGTGTATGTGGATGATATAATAGTGAAGTCCAAGAATCGGGATGGCCATATCATAGCATTGTGGAACTTCTCTGAAAGAATCAAAAAATACAAGATGCAGCTCAACTCACAGAAATGTGCCTTCGGAGTCACCACTGGAAAGATGCTTGGGTTCATGATTACTCGACGACGCATTGAGGTCGACCCTTCTAAGATCAAGGCAATCCTAGGAACACCGCCTTGTGGCGTTGGGATTTAGGGGTTTTAAAAAAAATATTTCAAAAATAAGGGAATTAAAAGATGTTTACAAAAATGTTTTAACACCTTGAAAGCCAAATTTTGAAAACCCCTTTTTGTTAAAAATAGAGTCGCCACTTAATTTTTGAGAAAAACTAAAAAAAATGAAAAAAATAAAAAAAAATGGCTACTGATCTTAGAAACGTTAAGCAGAGAAAGAGAGTTCGGGTGATAAGGTACGAATCGGGAAAGGTGTTAGGCACCCCGTTCGCCCAACCATAAGGTTGGTCTCTAATAATCATTATTGGTTCTTTAATAGAATTTTTCAAATACATGCAAATAAAGAAAATAGAGGTAAAGAGATAACACCCAAAATCAAATATGAAAAATACATAAGATATGTACATAGCACTCCGAATTAGAGCAAATAAAGGGATAAAATCCTATGTCCAACGGCATGCGATTTCTATCTAAAAGATACATGAAACAAACCCACATGCAATTTTCACAAAATAAACTAAACTATCATGGTTTAAGCAAAAGAATACAAGCATGCTAAAAATTGTTAAAATTACCTAAATATGATTTGTTGCAAAAGATAAATTAAACTATTCTAAATATGCTTTCAAGTGAAAAAACTAAAACATGCATTAATATTAACGTGATAAATAAAGAAAAAGAAACAAAAAATGTAAAATGAGAAATGCATAGAAGAGACAAATTCTTTATTAAAAGAAAGGTTACTAAATAAAGAAATTTAAAATAGAAAGATTTATAACAAAAGAGAATTTAAAGATTTAAACGAAAAGAAAAATTTTACAAAAGAAAAGTTATGCTAAGACAAATATGTTAGAAAATGTTGTTAAACTATTAAAAAATAAAACTTAATTATTTACACTTTGTGCCTTAAAAGAAGTAAAAGAAAATAAAAAAGTAAAATGAAAGAAAAGAGAGAAAAATTGCTATAATAAGAGAAAAATTATATTAACATTTTAAAATGAGGATTAACTTAAAAGACTTTTTGTATTTTTTTTTTTTTGGTTCAACAAAAGAAAAGAAAAGTAGAACAAGGTAAGCATTATAAAGAGAAAAGAAAAAAAAGAAATAAATAAAAAAGAGAGGAAAAAAT
>JAOTRH010131505.1:0-14247 GCA_034768845.1 Heliamphora exappendiculata | reverse complement strand
CGAGAGATAGTTCGACTCCACGGTGTTCCTAAGAGTATTGTGTCTGACCGAGATGCTAAGTTCCTTAGCTATTTTTGAAAAGTCTTGTGGGGCAAGTTGGGAACTAATTTGTTGTTTTCAACTACTTGTCATCCCCAAATGAATGGACAAACCGAGGTAGTGAATAGAACTTTATTTACATTATTACATACTGTCATTCAAAAGAACCTAAAAATTTTGAAGAATTGTTTACCATTCATAGAGTCCGCATATAATCGGACTATGCATACTACCACTTCTTATTCTCCTTTTGAACTTGTTTATGGCTTTAATCCACTTACTCCTTTGGATTTTTTTCCTTTACCTGTTGATGACAGGAGTAGCTTTGATGGACAGAAAAAAGCTAAATTGGTGAAATCACTTCATGAGAGGGTACGACTTCAAGTTGAGCAGAAAAATGCAAAGATTGCTTCCCAAGAAAATAAATGATGAAGACAAGTCATCTTTGAGCCAAGAGACTGGGTTTGGGAGCATATGTGCAAGGAACGCTTTCCAGCCCATAGAAAAACTAAATTGCACCCTCGGGGTGATAGACCTTTCCAAGTTCTTGAGAAGATCAATGACAACACTTATAAAATCGATCTTCCAAGTGAGTATAATGTTTCTGCTACTTTCAATGTTTCTAACCTTTCTCCTTTTGATGTAGGTGACTATTCGGGGTTGAATCCTTTTGAGGAGAGGGGGAATGATGAGAATCAAGGTGATGGGAATCAAGGTGGTCTTAGAGATGGTGGACAGAGTCTCAGAGAACCGTTGCAAGTCCTAGAAGGGCTAATCACAAGATCAAGAGTAAAGAAGATCAAGGATGCAATGCAAGGATTAGTGCAATCTGACTGGACCGAACATGCCAATTTATTATACAAGAATCTACTGGTTAAGATAGGATCACAAGAAGAAGAACCTGCTCCACTTCATGTGATACAAGCTACAGAGAGAAGCACAACCTAATATTTTGAATTTTAACATTCATGCTTATGGGCTTGTTGGACTATTTAATTTATTGGGTTCTTCTTTTAATTATTACAAGAAGAATAAGGGTTTGGGCCTAACTAATTTTGGCCAGCCCATAATTTGATTTAGTTAGGTTTAGTTTTGGCTAGTAAGGATTGGTGCAATCGTAGCACATGATCTTAGCACATGTTATCCCACAATGCTTAGAAACATGGAATTGCTTTCAACCTTCTCCTATATAAAGGTGCCTCCATGTATTATTTTGAGATGAATAAAGTGTAGTAAAATTTTATTTGAGAGAAAGTTTCTCTTATAGTTTTTGATGAACTAAAGGACTTATCAAGGATTCTTCCTTGTGGCGTCCTAGTTACAATCTTGGTTCTTGAAACAAGAGTTCAACGGGTCAAGATTTGTTCCTTGACTTGATTTTGACGTTCTTGTGTTTAGTTCAAATTATTCGTGGATTCAAGAGAATTCAAATCCTTATGGGTTTACATCACACATCGTGAGCCAAAACCGAATAGATATAGACTATAAAGTTGTAAAGTATGATATGTAATCATATAATTGGAGCTAACTCAACCACATAGTATGTTTTCCATCATCCAAACCAAGCATTGAAACCTTGCAGTTAAAGAAAACAGTAACCAAAATGTTGTTTCCTCTCAGATCACCCAACCGAGGAAAGAGAAGAATCCTATGTACCGACTCTGTCACAAAAGGATAGAGGTAACAACTATAGACTCCTGTCCATTACCTAATCCCTGAATCATTTAAAACCTGTTAGGTAATGACAAGTTCTATACGGAGCCACCACAACGTAACTTCTGACTTTATGGGTCCGAAACCCGAGGGACGAAAGCACCCACCCCTTCTTTACGGGAATTACCATAAAGGACAAAGGTATCTACTCTGCACACATTTTTTGACTTCCACCGATGATAACTTGTGCCAAATACCCGCTATCTCGGTACTTCTAGATAATCATTTCAAAAATCAACTCGTAGCTCGACTACGAAAATATTTTTACAATTATACAATAAACATGTATAAAGATCCATTCATTAACATGGAGAACAAATAAAATATTTTCAAAATATTTATACCGTTTTTATCGAAATGTTTCAAAACCTGAGACTCAACTCCTAGGGTTTGCACCAAACCTCCAACACACATGTTTCAAGATTTTCACAACTCCTCCATTTTCAAAACCACCTTTGAAAACTATGAACATCCACAAGTCATATCATGTAATAAATTAAAAAAAGTATAACACATGCTTTTTACCCAAACAAACAAGGTTTAAACATAAAATATGACATTTGGCTAGAAACAAATGAAAAATGGTTAAGAAAGTTTGACACACCTTCACTATTTTGATCATAACTTTTTCTACAAAAAGACTTTTATTGTGAGAGAGGTGTCATTGGAGAGAAGACTTCCGGGGGTTCGATTTGAGTATAAAAATGACCTAATTTCGAGTCCGAACGAGAGAGATATGATCAAAAGAAAATGGTCCTGCGCAGCAAGTCCGCTCAAGCGAACGTTGGGCGCTCGAGCGAGTAGGCACCTGAGACAAATCCAGATTTTTCTTATTTTTGATTTTCGAGCCCCCAAACTTTCAAACACTCAAAAACTACCATCTCAACCTCAAATTAAAGCCTCCAAACACCTTTTTAACACCCTTGGATGTATCCAAACCTGAAACTACCACAAAACCTCGAAAGGAACACTCCAAAAACGATTCTTAAACCAAAATCATATTTATCGAAACATAAACCAGCTTTTCATGCATTTTTAAATGGTGTTGGACGACTAGTTCTTTTGCTGAATTGGTTTTGTCCTCTTATTTGTGTCTATTTCCCATCCATGCGGGTTGTGCGTGAAATATGCTTTGTTAGATAGTTTCCCCCGCTGCCAAACAAGGGTTATGTGGGTCATGTTGTTCATGTTGTTAATGTTGTTTACTTGTTATGTTGGTAAGTGACGTAACTACCTAGAGTATGCCCCTTGAAAATATGTACATTTTTTTATTTATTTTTATGTTATAATTAATTACCCAAAAAAATACATATAATTGCACGTAACACTCTTTAAAGATGACATAGTAAAAAAGCAACACCCCCCCAGAGCTTCTCTCTCTAGAGAAAGCTCTCACACTGTGTCAATGGTGGACTGCCTTTGGATCACACCCATGGCAATGGTGGGGTGCATATGAGAGTGCTATGGGGCTTTAGCGCTGGAGCTTGTTTATGGTGTTCTGTGTCTTGAAGATTTCTACCTCTCCAAACAATGGTTAGTTTCTTCCATTTTTTGTTTATTAAGACATGAATGAAGTTAGTTATATCTTCCTCGTGGAGGTTTCTTGTTTGATGGCTATTCGATAACAAGCTGTGTCCATTATCGTATTTGGTTTCTACAGAGTTGTTTCAAACGTAGACCATGAATGGCCTCTCTAGTCTGGCATCTCATTCGATCATCTATTATCGGAGGGTGATATTTTGTTTACGAAGTTATATCTATGGACTCCATTTGTTTTACCGAAGAAGGTAGAGTATCCTGGTTTTTTTGTGTGACTTGGGCAGTAATAAAGACAAATGCTGTAGTTTTTTTTCTAGTTATGGGCTTACCAATATGTGGTTCCACAGAGAAAGACAACAAAGATACCCTGGTTTTTTGTCTAATTGGGAACGATCGAAGATACCGTCTTTCCCATTCGAGAATTCAGTACAGGAGAAGCTGGGATTTCACTGGTTTTTTCTGTAAAACCGTGGGTGTTTCTGCAGTTGTAGTGCATTTTGTTGAGCTGTTTACAGCATACTGTGTGATGAACCCAATTCCACTTGATGAAACCAGTTTCGATTTTGTAAAAATCGTGAGCTGAATTAGTTGGTTGATGCTTTTCTTTGGGCATTAGCAATTTGGTGAAGATGACCCGTTGTACACGTGCTTTGCGCGAGTGAGCTTGCTTCGGAGTTTCATGCAGTCAGGTGCAGCAAATTGGGCAGAGAAGTTTGCATGTGCAGAAAATTGGGTAGAGTGTTTTGGGTAGAGCAGTCCTGTTTTTTCTGCTTTGTGGGACCCTATAAATTTAGTTTGCATGAAATTGCGCGGTCCATCTGGTTTTTGCATTGGGAACAATGGTCTTCGTCTAGCTTGTTTTCCATTGGAACACTGGTTGCAGGCTGCATTACAACTAGCGTCTAGTTTTTGCAAAAACTGTGGGCAGTGATTCTATGCAAACAATGGTTTGCAAAACCGTGTAAGGCTTAAATGCCTTGGTGAAGCTGATTAAGGTGGTTCCATGGAGTATATGGTGGGCCCCATTGGCGCATGTTTAGGATATGTACTGCAAATCGTGGGCTTTAGCTCGTGGGATTTTCTAGATTGGGATGATAGTGGAATGTGGGTCCCTATAAGTTAGTGGTGGGCCCACTGGATCAGCCATGGATACTTTACTGTGTATTGTAATTCCTAGGTGCAAGTGGAACCCGCCTGCCTAGGTGGATTTTATGGGGCTTACTTTCCACTTTAGGAAGTATACGGTGAATGAAAGTTGTTCAAGTGTCTCGTGTGTAATTTGTTCCAAGGCCAATTCGTTGACCTAATTGAAGAAAGCTGTGGTTACTGAATGATGTAGTGGGACCCGTGGTGCACTGCTTGCGATTTGTTTTGGGGCTTTTCAACAGTCCTCAACGGGCTTTTTTCGTGTTAGACCCACTCTAGTTTTGAAGGTTTTCTTGTAGACATGCAAGTTGGGAAATTGTATTAGGTACATATGGTTCTAAGTTCTTTGGACGACATGTGGTGCCCTGTCAATGGTTCTCGTAGTTTCTTTTTAGCTTCAGCTCTCTTGGATCCTATTTTCTCCTCCCTTCCTCCCAGGGAGTGTGTTGCTTATTGAGGAACTGAGGTAGCTTTAGTCTGGATGAGGACTTGTCTAGACTTTTGGCTGGGTACCTATGGTGTGGTTCTTTCGGTGGTTCTTTGAGCAGGGTTTAGCTGAGGGGCTTTTCATCTAGATCCGATGGCAGAGCTTCCTTTGGGATGGCCTAGGTATCTCTGAGCTGGTTTTCTTTAGAGCTGTTCTAACCTTAGCTTTCTTCTTACTTGTGGAGTTCTTCCACCGCTTTTGTTTGGTAGCCCTGTGCGCAAGGTAAGTTGGTGGTTTTCCTTGGTAGTTTTACGCTGGAGTTCTCTAGAGCTGATCTGTTTGTTGTGTTCTTCGGTTGGTTAGGAGCCCATCTACCTCTAGTACTTTGCTCTTAGACCTCTGTTGGCTCCCTTTGGTTGTCTTTTGGACTTGTGGTTGTGATCCTTCGTTGTCTTGTCCTTAGAGTCTTTTTTGGCTAGTGAGGTTTTGTTTCTTCGCTTGCTTGGGCTACGCCTGGGCTGGTTCCCAGTTTGGTTAGGCAACGGAGTTGGGTTCGATGGCGTAGTTGGTAGTGCTGGCCTCTTTCTCCGAGCTGAGGTTTCCTTGGGGTTGTCCTTTCTCCTGCTTCCTAGCATCGTGGTTAGAGGACCAGCCTCCTTTGACCTCCTAAGCTGTTGAGCTTGGTTATTCTCTCAGCTTTGTAAAGGATCTTTGGCAGGACTTCTGCGGTGAGTAGGTATTTTCTGTCTGAGGTTTAAAGCTTTTCTAGGAGACGAACTTTAGCAGGATATTGTTTCTATTTGTGTGGGATAACTAGTCCCTGGCCTGGTTTTTTGGTCCTATTAGTAAGATGTTTTTTCTTCCTATCCATGCAGGTTGTGCATGGAATATGTTTTGTTTGATAGATTTCCCCCCTGTCAAGCGGGGGTAAAGTGTGTCTTGTTTTTTATGTTGTTAGGTTTGGTTATATTTTGTGTCATATTGGTAGGAGGTTTTCTCCTAAATGTTAATTGATGTAATCACCTAGGGTATGCCCCTTGAAAACGTGTACATTTTTTTTATGTTATAATTAATTATCCAAAAAAAGATAATATAGTCTACGATCCTACCTCATTGAGCCAAAAATCCAACGTCTTGATCCACGTGCAAAAATGAACTTTGTCAGAATGAAATTTCGTCTGGATAAAAGCGTACCCAGGACGAGAATACTAAGGATCCGCTATCTTATCGTAAAAAACCGAGCCCCAAGCCCTTGAGAAGTTAGAGAGGGACCCTCGAGAAGTTAGAGAGAAGGTAGAGAGAAAAATGGTGTAGAGAGAGAGAGGGAGATAAGCTTGGAAAAGATATTTTTGTGACTCAAAATATATTTTTTGTGGGTTTTATGGATTTTTGTGCCAGGCCTCCACTGCTCAAGTGCCCATTCACCGCTCGAGCAGACCCCTAC
Organism: Heliamphora exappendiculata; assembly: GCA_034768845.1. Classification (NCBI taxonomy): domain Eukaryota; kingdom Viridiplantae; phylum Streptophyta; class Magnoliopsida; order Ericales; family Sarraceniaceae; genus Heliamphora; species Heliamphora exappendiculata. Next base: position 7,939 of record JAOTRH010131505.1, on the reverse strand, counting down.
CGACATACATCTCTACCATAGCATCGCTCGAGCGGACGACCATCGCTCAAGTGGTCAACGTTGGTAAAAACCCAAACAAAGAAACGAAACCACAACCCCGCATGCATAACACATATACATAAACATGCTATTCTATGACACATAAGCATAATTGAACACATCGTATATGTATATACATATATACATAACAAAAATAAAATGATACAGGATCTCACATAATCACTCACAAGTAATTACACCAAAAGTAATTAAATGGCATGAAATAGAATAAGCTGATCAACAAGATAATAATTGGCATATGTCCCAAATAATGCCTCCACAAACTATGCAAACATAAACAAATCTGGATTCCATTATTGAGTTTCCCAATGGATCGATATTATTACAATTTCCTCCAAGAAGATCTGAATCTATTCAAGAATCTAAAATATCAAAAACTCCACAATTAATAAGACGATCACAATCTATGAGAATTTTGGACCTTGACTCGCTTTTTTTTTGCAGTTTTTTGACACGCATTTGGCGTTTTTTTCCGTAGCATGTTTTTATATGCTTTTGATGCATGATCTGGGTTAGATATGCATACGGGGTAGGTTTCAGGGGCCATGGGACGTTGCAGTGCGAATTTTGAAAAAAAATTCAAAAAAAAGATATTTTGGAGGCCTATAAATATCTGGAGTTAGATATTTTCAAAACTTCTCTACTAAGTTTCCTCTATTTTTTCTATCTTCCTTCTCTCTAACTGCTCGGGGGCCTAGGGCTCGATTTTCAACGATCCAACAGCGGATTCTTGATATTGGAAAGGTGGGCTATGCGTTCATCCGGACAGAATTCCATTCCGACGAAGCTCGATTTTGCATGTGGTTCGAGGTGTTGAGTTTTTAACTCACCAAGGTAGGATCCTAGACTCTCATGTCTTATAAGGGTGCTATGTGTAATCAGGTGTGTTTTTAACGGTTAGATTGATGTAGATCTGAGTTCGTTTCAAGTTGAGTTTTTGGGTTAAAAATTATTTTTCGGCGATTTCGGTGGATAGAATCGGGTGTCGGATATTTCTTTCGTGGTTTTGGTGTTAGGTTTGGGCGTGTGTATGTCTGAGGGTGTTATATGGGAGTTTCGAGGCATTGATTCGAGGTCTTGGAGGTTAAAACTGTGGCTTAAAAAAGACATGTTTTACACAGCAATGTGTATGCGATCTTTGGTGCTATTAAAGGTGCGAACCTAAGTTCGGTCGGTTGTCGATGAAGATTTACAACAAGTTGCTGTTCACGGAGGTCCCAAGTTTAGGGGAGTTACCTCCCAGTCGCAACATCAACCATGGGTTTTCTCAAGACCCATTCGGTGAAGACTAACTTAGGGTTTCTCCAACCCGTGGTGTTGTAAGAACATCGGCAAACCAGACACACTTGAGCGCAGGGCAAAAAGTGATCGAGATGGCTGTTCCATTGAGTGGTGCTCTGCTCTAAGTTTCGTACTGTGAGATACCAGCAGAGAAACTCCATGGCTTTAAGAAGGTCGCGGCAGGGGCCCTGAACCGTGCTTGACAATGGCTTAGCCCTCTCGGCAAGGATCAGATTGTGGCTATTGAAGCTCACTTGGAGAATCTCCATGGAGGAAAGCAAACAGATCCCTTTCTCACGGGTTTGAGCCCTCTCTCCAGTACAATTTTGTCGTTAGCGCATGTTGTCGATGGGGTTCTAGATGCTAGAGGTACGGTCGAAGGTAAGCTTTATTGTTTATCTAAGGACCTTAATCATATAACAAATGAGGTTTTTTCATATATCAGTCATTTGGTTGTTTTGTCGAGAGAGACTCACCCTGTTTCCACCAGAGGCTGGGGAGGCAGGCACTTCCCATTTTGGGGAAGCGCTCGGTTTGGTCGATGTGAATTGTTGAATATACCCCATCAGGGGGTGGCGCCGTCTGTTGGGGTTGCTAGGCCTTGGGCCCCCATGGTTTCTCAGTCTGGATCGTACAAGGGGAAAGAGGTTTATGAAAATTTTAAAACTGTAGGCAAGGTGTTTGACAACTTACCCCAACCATAATCTTGGGCATCTTTAGTTATGAATCGAAGTCTTTCCAGTTCTAATCTTGAATTTGTTGAATCTAAGGACCTAAAATCATCCCGAGATTATTGAAATTGCCGGTGATTTAGTCGACGACAAGTCTTGGGAGCCATGCCTAGTGGGCTATTTCTTGGATATAGACCTCGCTTTTGGTTTGGTTAGAGCCACGGCTAGAGTGTTATGGAGGCAAGAGGGTTTGGTGGATGTCTATGGTATTGACAAAGGTTTCTACAATTTTAAGTTCTGCAGTATGGAAGCAATGGAGAAGATTTTGGACAAGGGGCCTTGGCATTTCTCGGGTAGACTCTTGATTGTGCATCGTTGGAAAAAGAGGCTCAAGCTTGCTAAAGAGGCTCTCTCTAAAGTTCCTATTTGGGTAAAATTTCATGAGTTACCCCTTGAATTCTTGAATTCTGCATGTCTGAGTAGAATAGCTACTGCTGTTAGTATTCCTCTCTATCTAGATAAGGCCACAGATACAAAGCAGCGCATCTCATATGCGCAGGTGTGTGTGGAAGTCGATGCGACCAAGCCTTTGTTACATTCTATCTTGGTTTAATGTGAAGGGGACATTGTGAAAGTTAGTGTTGAGTATCAAGATCTACCATCGGTCTGCTCCCATTGTAAAGCGTTCGGTCATGATATTAGCCGTTGCCAGAATAAGCCTGTAGAGTATTAAGATGATTGAACTCCAGTTGGTCGAGGTAAGGGGGTCGCCAGAGGTGCTGGTAGGTCTGACTGTCCTTCTTTGCTTTCCTCTTGGGCTTCTCCCACTTGTGAAGCTGCGTTGAATATGGGGAAGGTCAGTGAGCCAGCTGATGTGACAACTGTTGTGGGCTTTGGCGAAGTTACACGGAGAGGAGCTAATATCAAGGTGGTTGATGTGCTTTCGGCTGTTGTTGTTGGAATGGAGTTAACCAAGCCCGCTGATGCGGGCAATAGGGAGCAAGTGGAAGCGGGTGATTGTGGGATGCCTATAAATAATGTGGTTTCTATGGATTTTACAAATTTAGCAGAGATGGGTGACAAGGAGCAAGTGCCAACTAAAACTCTAACTTCAAACTCTTTCAGCGTGCTTATGTGTAAGAAAAAGAAAAAGAAACAAAACTGTGAGGCTACGGATTTGTGGACCCTGATTGCTGAGGAGTATGAAGCCCCTCCTTCTTCCTTGAGAAAGAAGGTAGGGAGTAAGCAAGCTAAATAGTCTAGTGGTAAGAAAAAGAAAAAACTGTCTTTTGGTCATTTAAGATGATAGTTCTATCTTAGTGGGGTTGGTTAGTGGTTTGTAGCTTGGTTAGTGTTGTCAATTCTTTTCGTCTGCAGGATTAGCTCTGTGTTTTGTGCCCTCCCCAGTCATGGGGTTGAATATCGTTTTGCTTTGTTAGTTTCTCCCCCGCTCCTTAGCGGGGGTTAGGTGGTTCTTGTTGTTTTGTTTCCTTGTTTGTTTGATATTTGTTGTTATCTTCAGGGGTACGCCCCTTGCGTTCAAGTACATTTTCCTTTTCTTTATGTTACATTTAATTACCCAAAAAAAAGCTGTGGCGTAAAAATAGTTTTCGTGGGAGGTCAATCGACTGGATCTTAGTGATTAGTCGACTGGATCTTGAGTTTTGGGGGTCAGTCGACTGCACATGGGAGTTCAGTCGACTGAAATGTTTTTGGTTTGGGTTTTTGGCTTTCCTGAGAGTTTCCAATCGACTGGGGGCTGAGGACCAATCGACTGAGGTGTTGGGTTTGGAGTTTTTCTAGTTTTAGTTGGGTTCTTGGTTTCCGATTAATTTCCTATGATATTTAGTTGATTAATAATGGAATTAATTGACTGAAATACTGTTGATTTTCTTTAGGGATTTAGTTGGTTGTGTGGTGGCTTCGGGAGTCGTGTTATGGTTTCGGGTGGTGGTTTAGGTGCCATCCTCTAGTTGACGTGCATGGGTCGATGGGGGTGTGGTGTACGGTTAGGTGCGCAATGTTTGTTCTTCGTTGGATGTAGGGCATTTTTGGGCCCATGGCACCTTTGGGGAAAATGTGGTGTTTTGCGACCTCGTGGTTTGAGGGGTTTAGCGTTGGCCTTTAGGGCTTGGCTTTGTGGGTTGATGGTTGTTCGTGTGAGTGGATGTCGGGTTATTTAACGGGTGGCGTCATAATGTGAAGTTATATATGGCTATGTGCGTTTATAACTGGCTTTGTGCATTAATAACTCTACTTTATTTATGTACAAATTTTTTTTGGATAATTAATTGTAACATAAAAAATAAAAAATGTACATGATTTCAAGGGACATACCCCAGGTAGCTACAGCACTTACCAATCAAAACACGAAAACAACATTAACAACCTGACCCACATAACCCCAGCTTGGCAGCGGGGGAAACTATCCATGCACAACCCACATGGAGCATCAAAACCAGCAAAAATCGACAACAGCAAACCTCACAGAAACAATTCAGTGTTAACAAGAAAAACCCAACCAACCCATAACTAAGTTACTGGGGAAAGGAATACTAGTTCAAATGACCACTAAGGGATCGTTTCTTTTTCTTTTTGCTATTAGTATCCTTCATTTCTAACTTTTGCTTTACGGTAGAGGCCAGATTTTCACAGAAACCTTCATCGGCGACATCCAAGAGTGCTCAGAAGGAATTTGAGAGAAGAACTCCATGTACCGCTTGCTCCCTTACACCAACATTTTCTAACGTTGATAACTCCACAGAAGTGGCATCAACCTCAAGCACCTCAGCCACATCTATAGAATTCTCCCTTGCCTTGCTTAACCCATCTGCACGAGACACCAAAGCATCCTCCTTCCCTTTACCCACCCGAGTCCATACCTGTTGCCGCTCCAAGGGAATGCCCTTGCAATTACTAAGTTCAGGACTAAGAATGGGATCACAAACGGCAGTAGGGTTATTCACTTTGGCATGTATTTCCAGGGCAGCATTACCCCCTTTGTTTAGAGCTTCCAACACTTTACTCTCAGCTCCAGTTTCTTCCTCCCCTTTTGTGGGAGAAGGTTTAGGATGACATTTGTGGCCAAACACTTTACAAGTGGTGGCTATCCACTGGTACTCACCCGGATAGCCACCGCATCACCATTGATCTTCATTATCACCTCATGAGGGAGTTCATCCCTAGTGCATATGTACGGATTATGTAAGTGGATTACATGGCTTTGATGTCGTTGCGTGTAACGTAGTTTGTGCTTTAAAACTCAAGGGTTTTATAGGCATGTGTATGTGGGATATAAGGAACGGATGCATGTGGTTCATGTTGCAAGTGTTGTGTGAGTCGCATGTATAGTATGTAACATGGTTTGTGAAACGTAGTGATAGTACGTGGAATTATGCATTAAACCCTTGTTTATTGATGCATAGGTGTATGAAATGTTATGGTTGAACATGTAGTTCTGTAAATGTTAACCCTGGTTAACTAGGCATGTGTTGGGGCTGCGGTCCCTCCGTGAAAGTTCGTAAAGGCGTATGCGGTAGGGCTGAGGTCCTTCGATTAAAGATCGAGAAGGTACGTTTGTTGGGGCTGAGGTCCTTCGGCGTGAGGCCAAGAAGGTGGTTTCATTGGGGCGATGGTCCTTCGGTGAGAGGCCGAGAAGACGCGTGTGTTGGGGCTGAGGTCCCTTGGCGAGAGGCCCAAAAGTTGCAATGACGGGGCTATGGTCCCTCGGGTTCATCTTGAGAAGTTATATGGATTGCATGAACTGCATTGTGGGACGGATAAACCAATGTTTAAATTATTTTCAAGGCTCTTGTGAGTGAGTCAAAAGATGGTTAGTATTCTCGCTTTTTTGTTTGTATGTGAAAATTGTTTTAAAGGCTTGAAAGAGAGTCTAAAATTGCACCTTATTTTCCTAGCATGTTTCGCTTATATTGCATGTGTTGTCTAGTATCAACTGAGCTTTGGCTCACGGTGTGAGATTTGAAATATTTTTCAGGTATTGATCATGCAGGTTAATCCAAGGTTACTAGAGAGTTGGAAGAGCTGTAGTCTTCTATTTTTGATCTTTCTGTTTCACGTATGTAGATATGTTTTCCCGGTGTTGAAACCATGTTATGTAAGCTATTCGTCGGTTATATACAATGCATGTATGCTTTATATTGAGAGTATGTTCGCGGGTTGGGTGTTCTATTTGGTTGTTTGTGGATGTTTCACGTGATTCGGAGTTAGGGGCGTGACAGCTTAGTATCAGAGCTCTGAGTTCGAATACGTAAGAGCCGTGGGAAGTGGGTGCATCACTGTGTGAGGTTGATTGCGTGAGCTTGATTGCATGTATTTAGATGCTTTGATAACATAAATGTGCCAGCATGTTAGATATGTAAATGATGTGTATATGTGAGCATGGGGGTTGAATCTTAGGAGTAATAGTCTTACCTTTGGGCATTTGGGTTAACAAACTTGGGAGCCAAGTTTGAAACACGTTTAGCTGACGTGATTTCTAGTAGGGAATCTGAGTAAGTTATCCAAATTGGCACGTCATTCTTGTCAGTTCTCCTCGGTATGTGGGATTTTGTTTAACATGAACCTATGTGCTTATGTGTTAGCATGCTTATGTGGTTTATGCTATGTGTTGCATCTCATGTTCTATTTTTTTCATATAGACGCAATGTCAGCGAGCTGTAGTCGAGGTCGTGGTCGTGGTGTTGGCCAAGGGGATGTTCCTATCCCTAATGCTGGGGATGCAAATGTACCCATGGGACTGATGGACGCAGCCGAGTTGTTGCGTGTGCCGGTGGGTTCTATCCAGCAGTTGGTTTGAGGTGAGATCGTTAGGGAGAGAGAGAGGGAGTACATGAGACAAGGGCTATAGTAGCGATGCGGGAGTTTAGGCGCATGGATCCGCCTACCTGTGCTTGAGATCCTGATCGTATTGTGGTGACAGAGTGGTTGGAATTGGTGACTCGAATCCTGGACACATTGCAGATTGTGGAGGATAAGTTACGGGTTTCTTTTGCCGCCTTTCAACTGAGAGGTAATGCCCATGCGTGGTGGACGTATGCCAGGACCACAGTAGAGGTCACATGGGCAGCCTTTACAGTAGTGTTTCTAGAGAAATACTTCCCAGCTTCGAAGAGGGATTTGTGTAGGAAGGAGTTCTACACTCTTACCCAAGGGACCATAGATGTTATACTGTATGAGGCCAGGTTTATGAGCTTATCCCGATTTGCACCAGAGTTGGTGAGCACAGATGAGCTACGATCGATGAGGTTTGAGAGGGGCTTGAGGCCAGCGATTAGGGAGCGTGTGGTCGCAATGGGACTTCGGGCGTTCAGAAAGCTGGTGGAGGCCGCAGCAAGGGTGGAGAACACTATGACTGAGATTCGAGCTTTTGGGGAGGCCAAGACATCATAAGGTGGGATCGAGGCGTAAACAGGTGGGCATTCTAGTAAGAGGAAGAGGTTCTCTAATACTAGCTTTCACCCATCTGGATTACCTCAACAATTTTCAATACCAGCACCATTAGTGGCTTCATCTGGGATGCAAGAGTAGAGGGAGTTGATTTGCTACCAGTGCAGGCAGCCTGAACATCGTATGGTGGATTACCCCAACCGAGGCAGTCCCAGGGTTCATGGATTCAGTCACAGGGGAGGGAGTTACTGATTTGTTATGGATGTGGCCAGTTCGGACATATCCGCAGGACTTGTCCCCAGAGGGAGAGCACGCCGAGTACAGTAGACACACCAGAGGGTTCGTTTCCGCAGGATCGACAACTAGGAATGGCAACGGGGAAGATCGGAGCTGGATTTTAGGTCTACCATCCCCGATCCCCGATCTTATTATGCTCCCCTATCCCCTGCCCGATCCCCGCCGTGGAATAAATTTGTTCCCCATCCCCGCCCCCAAGAGGGCGTCCCCTCCCCCGCCCC
>JAOTRH010131464.1:0-14250 GCA_034768845.1 Heliamphora exappendiculata | reverse complement strand
CCCCCCCCCCCCCCCCCCCCCCTTTTCATTTATAAAAACTGCAAAGCAAACGTCGAAACTACAGCCAGTTGCTGCTGCCTACCACCGCCGGTTGCTGCCACTTTCGTTCTTCCACTTGTTCTTCATCCTTTTTTTATTTTATTTTGATAACATAAAATATAAAAAAATAACTAGAAACCAAAAAATAATTTTTACATTGATCCTATGCCACCGTAGAGTTCATAATCAATTAATTTATCACGGTCAATTCCCGTGATTAAAAATAATAATTAAATAATCATCATCCACGCATTCAATCAAACATGAAAATAGATGATGATCATAAAATCGGGATTTAGAACGCCGGCAAAACAAAGTTAGCACAGTTCTAAATCTACCTAATCCCGATAACCATAAACAAAAAATAAAATGGCCATGATACCAATTTGTTGGAAGCAAAACTGCCGAGATCATTATTTTTATAAACGATTTTCGGTAAAAAAGTAACTGGACAGGCAAACGCCGAAACGGGCTCCAGAGAAATTTTTTTGACCTCGAACGATCAAAATAAAATTCGTACAACTAAAGTTAATTTAGAAGAATACCTCTTGTCGATCGATTCTTCAACTACGATTTGATTCCGAGTTGAAACTCCTATCAGATCTTCTACTGTATTCCCTTACGTAATTCTCCTAAAACTCGTACCGGCAGAATCTCGATTTATTTAAGTCTTGAAAGACAAAAATAATATCATAATAATAATGATATAAAATCATTAAAAATTAGTTTAGCCTTCACGTATATATTTAAGGCTACAGTAGCCACCTGGGGAGTAATTATGAATTAGACTTCCAATTGAACACATACACCTACTAGAGGTTTCTGCAATTATGGAAAGACATGAAGAGGCTTTACAATTTTCATAAAATACTGAATTACAGTTCACACCACTAAAGAACTATAATTACACTCTGACCAATAATCTCAAGACCTTTTTGCATTAAGCTCATGTTATTAAATGCTTACCATTTCTCCTAACGTTAAGATTTTCGATACCCGCCAATTAAATTTAATTACTGACCATTAAATTTAATCGGCATCTTGATATTCTTTAAGCCATACCGCTTAACTTATTTGACTGCTAGATAATCAAATCCACCTGCAGGGTTTAACCCGGTCAAAATTTATAAGCATCTTTAAGGGAGTATCGTCAATCCCGATGTTTTGGGACGTGGGTTCCGTCAATGATTAATAGTTTTTATATAAATAATACCGCTATTCTACTCACCTGGAATATAGACCCATATAAGATCGCGCCCTCTAATGAATCAAAATAACGAATATTAAATAAATACAAATCAATAATTATTTCAGAATTAAGATGATAAGAACTATTCATAATAACCATGGGGTGTAAATTAATTTATATAGCCAGTATAAAATTAATTACCCTAAATGTCCCATTCAATACACACAAAGTGTACTAGCACAGATAGTCGAAATAATAGATGATGCTATTATCTGTTTCCTGGAACCAAGACAGGCCTACTAAAACTCGGTACTACAGTCGTACCGATGGTATGCCCATTTCCATCTAAACTGTGAATATAAAACTTCTATTTTGTAAGAACCTAAAATCTGATCTTCTGTGTGTAAGCCGTACTCTACACAACAGATTAAATACTATACAGAATATCAAACATTTATGCATATCAAAGAAATAATATAGATACATTGCTCATAAAGATTCTCATAAAATAGAAAATTAATTTTATTAAAATAAAATTAAATAGAAAAAATATAGTTTTCAGTATACCAACCCTAATAAGGTGTGCCCAATTCTCTAAGTTTGAGAATAAAGTTATCCCAAACATGTAGAAAAGGAATGCACGAGCCACCCACTCGAAGTGGCAAGCCTCAGAGCAAATGAAGTATGTGAAGGTCATCCTCAGCCATGTGTACCTGATGCTCCTCTTGTCGATTGCTGGGGGCACTTGGCCAAGGAAGTATGTGATAGCCTCGTCACTTTGGCTGATACTGGGTCGTATGGGATCGGGTCGCTGCCTAGTCGGATCTCGGTGATGAGGGCGAAGTCAAGTGGAGTAAATGTGACCTCGAAGGCAGGAAGGTGGAAGGTGTTGGTGGTGTCCCACCACCTCTCTGCTAGTGCTGCGAGCAAAACTCGGTCATTGCTGGTCCCCTTCAGCATGGTGATGTAGCGGCCGAATCCTGCCCCGTCGACAATGTCTCTGCTATGCTGTGGAAGGGCCATGTACCACTCTAGGACATTGGAGGAGCCACCGAAACCTCGGATGTGAAGATTCCCCTAAAAAAACAAAACGAATCAATAAACAAGGGCAATAATAAAATCAAAATCAAAATACACGATGAGATAACTAAAACAAGTCCTCAACTAGTTTTTCAAACTAAAACATGCGATTCACTTGATAATAATCAAAAGAAAATTTTGAATCTAACTTCATGTTAGAGGCAATACTGCCAAGATTATTGTTTTTGTAAATAATTTTCGGTAAAAAAATTAACTGGACGGGTAAACGGGCTCCAGATAAAAATTTTGACATCGAATGATAAAAAATAAACCCGTGCAACCAAAGTTAATTTAGAAGAATAGCTCTTGTCGATCTAATCTTCAACTATGACTTAATTCAGAGTTAAAGCTCCAGTCAGATGTTCTACTGTATTCCCTTATGCGATCCTCGAACGTAGTGTGGACTACGATCTTCCGAGAACTCGTACCGGTAGAACCTCCGATATATTTATGTCTTGAAAGAAAAAAAATAATATCATAATAATAATATATAAAATTATCAAAAACTAGTTTAGTCTACACGCATATATATAGGGTTACAACAAGGACCTGAGGACTAATTATGAGTTAGACTTCTAGTAGAATACGGACACCTACTAGAGGTTTCTGCAATTATCAAAAGACATGCAGCGATTTTTGCAATTTTCATAAAACATTGAATTACAGTTCACACCATTAAAGAACTATAATTGCACTATGACAGATAATCTCAAGACTTTCTTGCATTGAACTCCTGTTATTAAATGCTTATCATTTCTCCCCATGTTAAGATTCTTGATACCCGCCAATTAAATTTAATTACTGATAATTTAATTTAATCGGCATTTTGATATTCCTTAAACCCTTCCGCTTAACTTATTTGACCGCCGGATAATCAAATCCACCTACAAGGTTTAGCTCGATCAAAACTTATAAGCATCCATAAGGGGGTATCGTCAATCTCGATCTTCGAAATGTGAATTCCGTCAATAATTAATATTTGCCATCTAAATAATAACGCTATTCAACTCACCGGGATTATAGACCCATATAAGATCGCACCCTCTAATGAATCAAAATAACGACTATTAAATATACGCAAATTAATAATTATTTCAGAATTATGAGGATAAACACCATTCATAATAATCTTGGGGTGTAAACTAATTTATATAGTAAGTATAAAATTAATTACCCAAATGTCCCGTTTAATACACATAAAGTGTACTAGTACAGAGAGTTGGAACAATAGATGACGTTATTATCTGTTCCCCGTAACCAAAACAGGCCTACTAAAATTTGGTGCCACAGTCGTACCAATTATATGTCTATTTTTATCTAAACTGTAAATATAAAACTTATATTCTGCAAGAAACTAAAATCTGATCTTCTGTGTGTAAGTCATACTCTATACAGCAAATTAAATACTATACAGAATATCGAACATCCTTGTATAACAAAGAAATCATATACATACATTGTTCATAAAGATTCTCATAAAATAGAAAATTAATTTTATTAAAATAAAATTAAATACTAAAACATAATTTTCAGTATACCAGCCCTAATAATCTTCCATTTATACTCAAAACCATACTGTCATACATCTGACTCTCATGCCCTCTACATTACTATCAAAAGTCTTAGCTGGTGAGCTCTTTGTAAAGGATTTGCAAGATTGTCTCCTGATGCAAGCTCTATGTTTGAATGAAAATCTAAGTTTGTGTACCCCAAAGGTACTTGACTGTTTGCCTGGTAAACCAACATATAATCCTTAGTTCTATTTTGGTATTTGATTATATTCTTTACCGCAGTCAAATACTCTTTCCTTGAATTAGATTGATATCTGCTAACCATGCTAAGGGCAAAGCAGATTTCGGATCTAGTGCAAAGTATAGCATATATGAGGCTTTCTATTGTCGAAACATAAGGAACCGCCTTCAACTTCTCTATCTCATCAGGTGTCCTAGAACACTAATCCTTGGGTAGAGTGAGTCCATACCTGAAAGGGAGGAACCCTTTCATAGAATCTTGCATGCTAAAACGAACAAGGATATCATCGATATACTTTGCTTGTGATAAGCCCAACATTCTTTGTTTCTGATCTCGCACAAGCTTGATCCCAAGGATGTGACTAGCTTCTCCTAAATCCTTCATATCGAACTACCCAGATAACCATACTTTAACCATAGATAATGCCCCCACATCGTTTTCGATGAGTAAGATATCGTCTACATAAACTACTGGAAAGATCACCACGCTTCCGTTACGCTTCTTGTACACATAAGACTCATCCGAAATTTGATCAAAACCATAAGATTTTATAGCTTGATCAAACCGAGTGTTCCAAGATCTCGATGCCTGCTTAAGTCCATAAATGGATCCTTACGCTTGAACATGTGCTCCTGGCCTTTTGCAATGAATCCGTCTGATTGTATCATATAGTTACACTCGTCCAGACTTCCATTAAAGAAAGCCGTCTTGACGTTCATTTGCCAAATTTTGAAATCAAAATGAGCGGCAATGGATAAGAGAATCCAGACAGACTTAAGCATGGCTACCGATGAAAAGGTCTCCTCATAGTCGATCCCTTCTTTCTGAGTGAACCCTTTGGAAACAAGCCTAGCTTTGAAGGTTTCAACCTTTTCGTCTGCTCCTTTCTTTTTCTTGTAGATTCACTTGCATTCAATGGATTTTATCCCTTCAAGAGGTTCTCCAAGTTTCCTGACCTGATTGGAATACATAGATTTTATTTCTGAATTCATAGCCCTTTGTCAAATATCTACATCTTTGTCTTGTAATGCTTCATTATAGTTACAGGGCTTGGTATCCAGTTCTGTTGGGATCCTATCAAAAAACTCTCCCAAGAACATATACAGGTCAGGTTTATGAACAACCCTCCCACTACGACGAGACACTACCTGTATCTGTGTATTAACAGTAACAGGTTGTGTAGAATCTAAACCCTGTGCATCAGCACCATGTTCTTGATTTGCACCTGTCTCGATAATCCTCCCACTACGACGAGGTAATCGAATATCAGTGACTTGTTGTTCCTCTTCTGTTCTACTGGTATTTTCTCTCAATTCTTCCAGAACAATATTACTTTTGGGACTGTGATCCATAATATAATCCTCTTCTAAGAATCGGGCATTACTGCTAACAATGATCTTTTAATTTTTAGAATTATAAAATAGGCCACCCTTCGTTCCCTTAGGTTACCCCATAATTAAACAGAATTTCTTCCTCGGTTCTAACTTACCCGTATTTTCTTTCAGCACATGTGCTGGACACTCCTAAATCTGAATGTGTTTCAGACTAGGTTTACGCTAGGTCCACAATTCTGTGGGAGTAAAAGGTACTGAATTAAAAGGTACCAAGTTCAGAATGTAAGCCACTATGTCAAAAGCGAGTCCCCAAAACGAATCTGATAAACCTGAATAACTCATTATTGACCTTACCGTCTCCATAAGAGTCCTATTCTTTCTTTCTGCTACACCATTCTGCTGTGGAGTGTCAGGTGCACTCAACTGGGATGTAATCCCCTCTGAGTCAAGTAGTTCTTAAACTCTCCAAAGAAGTATTCCCCACCACGGTTGGATCATAGTAATTTGATACTTTTACCCAGACGCTCTTTTGTCTTCACCTTAAATTCTTTAAATTTTTTAAAACATTCAGACTTACGGTGCATCAGGTAAATGTATCCATACCTTGAGTAGTCATCAATGAAACTGACGAAGCACTCAAAGCCACCTCTAGCCCAGATTGTCATAGGACCACACACATCATAATGAACCAGCTCCAACAATTCTTTAGCTCTATAGCCTTTGGCCGAAAAGGGTCTCTTGGTCATCTTACCCTCTAGGCAAGATTCACAAACTGGAAGTGCATCCACTTCCAATGAACTCAAAGGTCCATAGGTTATCAGCCTGTTTATCCTTTTTAGATTAATATGGTCTAAGCATAAGTGTCAAAAAAATATTTGGTTCATTAAAGAAAGAAACTTTTTCTTATATGGTAATATAAATGTATTATTCGTTTCAGTCAGTTGTAGTGTAAGAGATATTAGAGTAATAATATAAAGATCATCCACCAATGTACCAGAATAGATAACACATTTATTATCCTTAATAACAGCATAGTTATTAAAATAAACCAAATATTCGTTTTTAGTCAATCTAGAAACGGAAACTAAGTTCCTTCTAATGGCAGGTACATAAAGACAATATCTCAATATTAAAACTCGATCTCTACCAAAACTAAGAGTGACATCTCCTACGGCACCTGCTGTTACATTTGTATTATTGCCCATATGCAGGTAAATCTCCCCATCACTAAGTTATCGAATTTTTTGGAACTCCTGCAATGAATTGGAGACATGATTAGTGGCTCCCGTATCTACACACCAGGTACCGGTAGATAACACCGCTAAACATGTTTCCATAACCAGTGAACAAAAATTATCATGTTTGTTCTAGCTTCTGAAAAATACTTGACATAATTTTTTTCAGTGCCGGGTCTGGTTGTAGTGAAAATATCTGCCTTTCGATTTTTTCACACCAGCCCGTGGCCCATTAACTACCCTGAAAACTGTATGTCCCTATTTCTGAACATTTTTCTTCTTCATGCCTTTCGGCCCAATGGAAGAACTTTTTTCAGAAATAAACACATTTTCTGGTATTAAAAGAATACTATTTGTAGTTAAATCTATATTCAAGTTACATTTTCAGTCAACAAAATTTGGTTTCGTATGTTTGTTTTCTTTGAGTATTGAAGCGAGTGGGTTAAAATTTATTTTAATCCTGAAAATCACATAATTAAAAAACAGTTAATTATGATGAGCAAAATTTTAAATTAATTTTAATTTGGTTTGCTCTACCATTTTAAAATTAGTTCGCCAGTAGCTTGGTATCCTGAGAATAGCATGTCTCTTTGGGAGGACGTCTATTATCTTTCATAAGACTAGACATGCTAATTCCATTTAATTTTACTATCTAGGCAACTGACCATGCTAAGTAAAATTAAATAACTGACATAATTTTGGTTCAATATATAATAGTAGTAACTTAGTTGGTGAGGATACTATTATATACAGTTAAGTGTTAACCATCACCCAATCTCAAATTAATCGATTCGCAATGAACCATTCGGTTAGAGAAGTGATTCATACTAACAATTATCCAGAATTATCCAAAAAATACGTTTGTACTGGCGATACAACAATTAATCTGTCTGTTGGGGTGGAATGCCTTACTGTCGACACGCAGGGTTTAATTGTATCGCTTGCAAACTGGTAATGAAAATTGCTGAATTTATCTGTAAATAAATTTTCTCCCCCACTTAGATTTTTAAAATATTTTTAAAGATTATAAAAATTCTTTTAATTAAAATAAATTTATTAATTTCGAAAGTCACACGATCTGAAAGAATCAAATATCTTTCCGTGTACACGATTTCAAAGATTCTGATTTATCAAACTATTTTTTCGTGTTTAAATAAGTAACAAATAAAATTTAATAAATGCACAATTTTTTCTTTAATTTTTCAGTTAAGGTAGTGATTAAAGGCATTTATTTATTTTATATTTCGTTCCATATTTTTCGAAAAATAATAATTTATTTCGATTAAACATTTTTTCGTTTAATTAATTCAAAATTTGAAATTAATTTTTACGCTTTTTCAAAATATTCAATTTTAAAAAAAATCATTTTAAACATGATATTTTATAAAAAATAAAATATCTAAAAAAAATTTAATTAATTAATTAATTAATTAAAAAACTTATTTTTATTTTTTTATTATAAAATATTTTAATTAAAACTGAATATTCAAATTAATTAAATTAACTGGATAAATAAAACCAATATTTATCATCTACACAATTAATATATAAAACATTAAATGTAAGATAAATATAAATATCTCGATTTTATGTTGCTTCTAAAACTCTAAAGAGTTTTTTTTTTGTAATTAATTGTAATATAAAAAGAAAAAAAATTACATGAATACAAGGAGCATACCCCAGGTAATTTCATAAAAACACTAGGAGCTGACCACCTAACAAAACTACAACAAAGAAAAATCTGACCACCTAACAAAACTACAACAAAGAAAAATCCAACCGCCGCACTAAGCGGTGGCATATCTAAAAAACATATTCTATGCACAACTCGCGTGGATAGAAAAAAAAAAATTCTTACAAATCCGTGCACATCCTGAACAATTAGAAAACATCACAAAATCAAAAACCAAAACTAGCCTGAAAAAATTGGTCGAGTAATCAAAAACCATTAACTGGAGGATAACAGAACAAAATAAACATAAACAACTAATCACAACCAAAGAACTAACTAAAGAGACGAAACACCCCAACCTCTGCCAAGGTAAACTCAGCCTCTCTATTATAGTCACACGCCCCAATCACATGTGGAGAAAAGAGAGTCAAGATCACATCGAATGTGATTAAGAAGCAAGTCCGTACCAAAGCAAGTTTCGTAAATCAAATCTCAGTCCTTGAAAGCACTATCAAAAACCCTCAACAAAGTAGAAATGACATCATAACCTTATAATCTCAGGAAGTCAACAACTGGTCCTCAAACTAACGTACCATCCAAGTACTAAGACGTAGCTTGATTAATAAAAGAACCAAACACCTCCCCAACCTTATCAAGGATCTATCAACAGAAACCTCAAAGAACCAAACCAGGAAAAAAGTTCACACTTAGTGGAGACCGCTTCCCAATCCAAAACTTACCCTCATTTAGAACTGGTAGTGGGCTCCAAATTTATTTTTCTTAGCTTGGTAACATAGCATTCTGCCAACCCCACCGGTCCCACTTAAAAGTAATAAATTATTATTTTTTTAGGTAATAAATTATTATTATCAAATTAAAACCAGACAAATGGGCGCTCAAAATCCCACTTTCGGTAACTTCAACTAACTTCACCGAGCTTCACTTAACCCAACTCCACGAGTTCCCTCACTGCTAAAAACCAATATTCAGCAAAGAGGCGATGGGTCTCATATTCCACTTGTACTTCACATGAAAATAATTATATTCAACTGTATTAAACAACCAGCTAAAACCAAAGTTTGCTAGAGGAAACTTGCCCAACTTGCTTTTCACATCTACCCAACCGTGGGACCCACTAAACCTGGTGACCCACAGCTAGCCCCACAGCTAGCCCCTATCAAAGGCTATCCGTTGTCCCACGTTGCAAAATTTAAAACATTTCATCCTCAATGGGGTCCACCACTAACCTTGGTAAAAAAAAACCCACAATATCTCCTACGGATCCCAACAATAGCCACCGAACAGGATGCTGCCAAGCATCAGCTTCTTCATAATTACATGTAAACCGGCGCAACAAGCTCAAGACAGAAACTAAATGATGCCAAACAGCCCTCAGCACAAAAAACCACTATTCAGCACACGGTTTGCACTCCACCTGGTTAGTCTAACAAGGCCATCGGGGCCCACGATGCCCACTGCCTAGTAAAGCAAACACTGCATAATGTCCTATCCAACTGCATCTGACGGTTTTCTAGCTTGCAAGCGCCAGCTGCAATTATAAACACGCACACGGCGCGTGAGACCCACTTCGTCTTCAACCATGGTACATGGCAGCAAGGAGCTTCACATTTCCATGGCAACTTCACCTAAGTCAAAATCGAGACTAACAAAACAAGCCCTTGTCAGATGCTATCCAAACATCCGTAACCTAGTTCACTGGGTACTTACGGGAGACAACCAGCCCCATGTTGTCTTCCTCGCATGAACAAACTGAATTGGGTATGCATTGTTCTTAACAACACCAAAGCACCGAAGAAGCTTCGGATCTGTCATTAAAATGAAGGATAAACCCAGATTTCTAGCTCTGATGTCCAGCTCACCAACGCTTCTAATCGGAGAAAATCCAGACCTGAACCTTAAATCACCTTTAATCCATGGAGTCTTCAAAAGAAACAACGTATGAGGCCCCCTGACCCGTTGGAGATCCCTTAACTACAATCACCATGAGAACAGGATGTAGAACAGGGAGCCGCGCAGCCGCGCAGTCAAAAAATTGATTAATTTTTGAATCGACGTCATGTCCGTAAAAACGATGTATGTAATTTTCATGAAAAATGAAAATTATAATAATTTTAATTGTTTAATACCTCTATGAAACTTGTCGATAAATATATAGGAAATTCCGAATACGTTGAAAACGACGTTGCAACCTTCTCACGTATGACCCGAACGCACTACGACGATCACGATGTGTGGACAGTGATTTCGATCAAAGTGTTCTTTATACTTTTGTTTCTTCTCACACAATGATCTCCAAAAAGACAAAAAATAATTGCCCAAGAAGAGAGGAGGCCGGCAGCTCTCTTATAGTATTAGGGTTAGGTTTTTATTAATTAGCCTTCACTTGATAAATATGAATATATCAAAATATATTAAGTATATTCTCTCTTTCCTAAAAGGATATAAAGAGATATACTTAACATATTTAATTAAACCCACCATCTTCTAGGGCCGGCCACTTAGAGAGTAATCCCTATGTGTGTCAAATATCAAAATCGGCCTTCATTAATTTAATTTAATTCCCGAATGTCTCCGGCAGCAAAACCAGCATTCAAATTAAATTAAATAATTACCGAAACTAATAAGAAAAATATTCGTTCGTATAATGTGCTACGTGAGGGATCACGAGGAAGTATAGGACTCGGGCTAACCGTACGAGAAAATCGGATATCCCTAACTCTGTCCCCGAGCTAGATCCTTTCCTGTACGAACCAGAACTTATTCTACTAAATGTCCTGATTGAACACTCGGTCCTAACTCAAAGTATGTGTTGAGTCTCCAATTATCAAATACACTGAATTCTCTCCACGTTTAAAATATGGATTCCCGACAAGGTTACTGATAACCCAATTTAATTATTCTCTTTTTCTCACAACTGCACTGCTTAACCTTTTGATATGCCAGATTCGAAGACCCACTGTACAGATTTAACATAATCAAACCTATAAGCAAAGCACACGAGGGGGAACTCCTCAATCTAAATCGGACGTGGTTTTCGTCAGCTGATTATCAATCATCGGACAAATAATGTAAGTACCCAACTCATCGGTATTATTGATCTCATGGAGAAAATTTTAACCATTGATGACTTAAAGTACTGTACATTATCTGACACAATTAATCAATCACTTCAGGATTAAGAGTTCGTGCAATACATGATAATACGGGATATGGTTCAATTCATATAGTTAGTATAGAATCGATCATCCCATTGATCTCGCCCAATACAGTCCAAGTGTACTTGCACATCGAGTTCGAACATCGAATTCAAAACCAAAATTCGATCTGTTCGATCTAGTCAAGACCAGCTACTATAACAATGTACTATAATCGTACCAATAGAATGTCTGGGTTCATTACGATTGTGAACCTATCTGTATAATCTATCAGAACCTTTGACCCAATCTTCTGTGCAGCACGCACCGAGTCAAATACTGGGTAGAATATACGGACTATGCATTCATACATCACAAATATAAATATGAAACCATAAATGCAAAACTATTTTAAATGTTTCTCATTAACATGCCAAGGTTTGCAGGTACATGAGTATAATATGGATCCCTTGCATCACAAATATATCACAAATATAAGACTATCAGCCTAGTACACCAACATATACTCCCTAGTCCTTTTCAGGTACATGAGTATTTTTTTGACCGCAATCCAATGCTCTTCTCCTAAATTAGACTGATATCTGCTTATCATGCTTATGGCATAACATATATCTGGTCTAGTGCAGAGTATGGCATACATGAGACTTTCAATTGCTGAAACATAAGGAATATCTCTCATCCTCCCTATGTCCTGAGGTGTCCTAGGACACTGATCCCTAGATAGAGTAATTCCATGTCTAAAAAGAATAAATCCTTTCTTAGAATTTTTCATGCCAAATCGAGCAATAATCAAGTCAATATAACGGGCTTAGGATAAGCCCAACATCCTACGTGATCGATCTCGTATGAGTTTGATCCCAAAGATTTGGCTCTCTTCTCCCAAGTCCTTCATGTCAAATTGTCTCGATAACCACATCTTCACCGAAGATAGCAACCCTACATTATTTTTGATTAGGAGAATGTCATCAACATAAATGACTAGAAATGCCACCTTATGCCCATCGCGCTTCTAGTACACGTACTACTCGATAGGACACTGATCAAAGCCAAAGCTTTTAATCGCCCGGTCAAATTGAGTGTTCCAAGACCTTGATGCTTGTTTAAGCTTATAAATAAATTTCTTAAGCTTGCACATAATGTGCTCCTAGCCCTTTGCTACGAACCCGTCTGGCTGCATCATATAGATGCTCTCGTCAAGACTTCTATTAAGGAATGCCGTCTTGACGTTCATTTTTCAAATCTCGTAATCGAGATGAGTAGTAATGGATAAGAGAATCCGAATGGACTTAAGCATAGTCACCGGCGAATAGGTTTCCTCATAATTGAACCATTCTTTCTGAGTAAACCCATTTGCAACAAGCCTAACTTTGAAGGTTTCCACCTCCCCGTCCACTTTTCTCTTTTTCTTGAAGATCCATTTGCACGCAATGGGTTTTATCTCATCTAATGGATCTACAAGCTCCCATACCTAATTAGAGTACATGGACTCTATCTCAGATTCCATAGCCTTTTGCTATAATTCTGCATCCTTCTCTTGTAGTGCTTCATTAAAGTTTCTGGGTTCGGTATCATATTCTTTTTGGATCTTATCGTAAGACTCTCCCTAGAACATGAACCTTTCGGGTTGACGAACAACCTTCCCACTACGACGAAGCTCCTGCTATGTACTCACGATAGGTGCTATCTCATTCCGTTCATTAGGTATGTTTTTCGGTTGTACCAAATTTTCATTCCTCACCTCTTGAAGAACAACTTGTGACCAGGGTTTATGATTTATTACATAATCCTCTTATAAGAATCTTGTATTTGTGCTAACAAATACCTTCTGACTCTTAGGATCATAAAATAAACCACATTTAGTTCCTTTAGGGTATCCTACAAAGAAACAGACATCTGTCTTTGGTTCCACCACACTTGAATCTCCCACCAACACGCGTGCTTGGCAACCCCATATCCGGAAGTGTTTAAAACTTGGCTCACGCCCAATCCATAACTCCAAAGGGGTTTCGGGAACTGCCTTAGTAGGCACCGAATTCAGAATATATGCCGCCATTTCTAATGCATACCCCCAAAATGAATGTGGTAAATCTGAATAACACATCATGCACTTCACCATCTCCTTAAAGGACCTATTTCTCCTTTATGTCACACCATTCTGCTGAGGCATACCTGGTGTAGATAACTGGGATGTTATCCCATGTTCTGATATGTAGTTCCTGGACTCCCCAGAGAGGTATTCACCTCCACGGTCAGATTATAGGGTTTTTATATTTTTACCTGTTTGCTTCTCCACTTCCTCCTTAAACACTTTGAATTTTTTAAAGGTTTCAGACTTGCGGTGAAGTAGGTAAACTTATCCATACCTAGAGTAATCGTCAATAAAAGTGATGAAATACTCATACCCATCTCTTGCCTGGATGTTCATGGGATCACATAAATTAGAGTGAACCAATCCCAACACTTCTTTGGCTCTAAGTCCCTTGGCTGTAAACGGTCTCTTAGTTATTTTACCTTCTAAACAGGATTTGCAGACTAGAAGTGCCTCTACTTCTAATGAACCCAAAGGTCTATTTTGAACCAGTCTTTGTATTCTTTTTAGATTAACATGACCCAAATAAAGATGCCAAAGTAACGTTTGGTTCAAAGAGAAAACTTTTTTTTTAAGTGGTAAAACATGCAAATTATTCACCCCATTGTTTTTATTAGTAGAAATAACATGGTGTAAAATATAAAGAGCATTTTTCAATGTACCACGACAGATAAATTATTTTTC
>JAOTRH010131453.1:0-14251 GCA_034768845.1 Heliamphora exappendiculata | reverse complement strand
ATTTATATTTGCAACCAATTTTTTTTTCAACTCATTAACCACTTTAGCAAAATAATTCAATTTCTTTGGACCCTTTAATTTATTTAAATAATTGTGACCTTGAAATTAAATATTCTTGGCAGTATATGACCTGACAAAGACCTCACCCCTTGCTGGGATTTTAAAATTTTAGTATTTTTATGGACACATTCATTTAATGAAATAGTGGAATTTCCCTTTTAACAATGCTTAGAGTAATCTTGTCTCCAAGTAGCACTTGACCTAGTAGATTGGACATCTCTATCCCCCTAGAGTCTTAACTCCAGATGGAATAATAATAATTGCTCTCTTTCTCCCTCCAATCAACCTTGAAACATCAAGAAATATGTCTGTTATTACTGATTTTTCAAACCAGACCATTGCACCACTGGATGTATATCATTTGAAAATTTAACTGCCTCCTTAAGAACCTGACTAACCCGAAAAGCTTTGGCATGACTTACAGTTAGGGAATAGCTATGAACTCTATTTCATTCTGGGATCCTTGTGAGCTGTACCCTCGCAGTCTCATCAATCTGGAGGATGAGAATCTTTTGCTCGATCTTTAAATTCCTATCTCTGTATTTTATAATCTCAATGTTGAAGCAAATTCCAGAAGAAAAGGCAAAAGAAAGACCAAAGATGATGAAGATGAAAGGGCAGAAGATGCAAATAAATGTAAAACAATCAACAAAGAAGAAGAAGAAATGATGAAGATGAAGGGTAAGGTGGCAACAAAATGAAAATGCAAATGAGGGGAGAAGTGTTGAGGATATGAATATTAAAGTTACCAATCTCTCTAATAGCTTAAGCGACTTGGTGGTTAAAAATCTAATAAGAAGCGATGATGAAGACAACAAAGTCAAACAGACAACACAAATTGAAGACAAAAAAAAGAAGATGATCAATTACCGAAGGAGTTATGTGGTCGAAGAATAAGAAAGAAAATCATGGTCTATCAGGAGAAACATTCTTAGGTGTTCACTCTCTTTCTCATTTGTACATGACAGTCATAAGGGGCGTTGATCTGATTGGAACTTCGATACCAATCTTCTTGTGATTTGTACTAGTGTTCTTCCAAATAGGAAGAAAGAATAATTCAGGAAAGAAGCATTCCTATTTTCTTTGCTACTATGTTTTATTGATTAAAGGCAATTCTACGATGCCTTGTATTTGTAGTAATTCTCTCTTGTTTTACCAAATGCATGAAGGCACTATGATAATTTGGGAATTATGTAACCTAGAACTTCTAATTGATATGCAATCTTTGCCATTGTTCCGTGTATTTATTTTTAAAGCACGAGAAATCGGGTAAATGAAGTTTTGGTACTTGTTTTACATTCCTTTGGAATGACTCTCTCTTTCTCTGTTTATTATCTATACTATATATAAAGGCAACCCAATACTTTTGAAGCCCCCCGTCACAATTTACTCAGTTCGAAAATTACCCCAAATTAACTGCCACATTTTTATTAGTTAAAGGGATAAAATTGCAAACTTTTTACATAATAACTATTTTCAGTTTTTCAAATTTTACAAAATAACTGCACACGTGTGCTACCCTTGTAATTTTTTTTTTAAAACAAGCCTTTTGAATAACCCTTTTGTACTGTTTTATTAGTTTTATCTACTCTGCACGCAACAGCACTGCCCCTTGCCCGGCGATGCGGCTGCAGGGGGGTGTGGTTGTGGTTTGATAGCATGATGAATGAGAACATCTTACTACAAGCATATACTATATAGTAATCTTATGATCAGTTTAATTTTTTTCCAATTTTTTTCTTACCACAGTCTAAGAGTTTAGATTATTGAGTTGTACCTCATAGAAAGCAAACTATAATTGCTTCATTTCTTCTTGGGGCCTAAGGTTAATCTGAGCATTGCGTTTCTCTTCTTCTTTTGGACTTTTCCTGCAAAAATGAATTCTACTTGTTCTTTTTCTAGAGACATGCCTATACCATTTTAATGCAGTTTTGAGCTGCCGAGCAGTAACCTGCATTCCTTCTGGTGCAGGCACCTAATCAGGGAAGGCTTGCTGATCCAAATATTACAAAATACTCTGTGAAAGTTTTACCTGTGAGTTTTTTGAAACTTGCTTATAATTTGACTTCATCAACTTAATTAATGTACATGTTTTAGTTTCACATTTGAACTTGGGATTTTACATTTGCATGACTTTTTAGTTTTTTTTGCATCTTGATTATAATTTGGTATATCAACTTAGTTAATGTGATTGCTTTCTTCTCTCATCCTAACTTCGGATTGTATATTTTCATCACTTCTGCATTTAAAAAATGTAGTATGTTCATCTATCAGCCTTTTTGTTTCATTTTTTCATCGCATGCAATCTAGGTAGTCCATGGGTAGAATTGCGGGATCCAGTCTTGGTCATAGTTGAGAGAATTTACTTGCTCATCGGCACTAGTGACCTTGTGGCCTAGTTAAGTTAATTTTTTGAAAAGGGCAACAAACTTTTTCTTTTGAAATTCTATCTTGGGAAACCATAAACATTTAACTGGTGAACATTTCAAAACAATTTTATGTAGATTCCTTTCTTTATCTGCGAAGTAAAAATTTTAATTGTTAACCAATGTTGTTTTGGAGAAAGCCACATGCAACACCTGATAGCAATTTTTGAGAACTTAATTTCATAAAAATAACCTCCAAACATACACTAAGGCCCCATTTGGGATGTCTAAAAAGTGTTGCTTTTTTTGATTTTTTATTTGAAAAAGAGGAAGATAAAAAAGTTAAATTGTTTGGGATGCAGCAATTTTATTGCCTTTAGGATTCTTTTGGATGGGTTTTTTGCTTTTCTGCTTTTTGTTGAATTGTCCTTATTTGGGATGCCTTTTTGGCATTCTTTTTTGGGAAGTGAGTTGATTTTTTTATTGAAGGTATTATTGTCATTTCGTATGATAAAAAGTTAGATTGGTTGGGATATAAATTTTTTTTTTGAAAAATAGAAAAAGAAGTAAATTATTATTTTTTGTTATACCAAAAGTTTAGCTTAAAAGTGGGCTTTTAAGAAAAAGGCCATTATTTTTAGATAGCCCAAACAGCGGCTACAGAA
Source organism: Heliamphora exappendiculata (assembly GCA_034768845.1). NCBI lineage: Eukaryota > Viridiplantae > Streptophyta > Magnoliopsida > Ericales > Sarraceniaceae > Heliamphora > Heliamphora exappendiculata. The sequence goes on along the minus strand of JAOTRH010131453.1, from coordinate 11,160 downwards.
AAACTTATTGCCAAAACATAATAGCACTTTTTCTTTTCTTTTTTTCTCCCCCCATAATTTTGTTTTGTTGCCAAGAAGATTGGTACCCACAAACTTTTCCGTTTTAGGGTCACAAGCCAAGAGACGATTTCTGTAAAGATAGCTAATCTAAGTGGAAGAAATTTTCTGATCTATATCCCAATACACCTTATCCTTTCAATTGGGGAAAAACAAAACTAATTTGTGATTAAAATTTTATAGAGTTAAATTTTCTGATACCCTCCTTGAATTGCAAGTACTTGAAATGAGATATATTGGATCCATTTTGGGTGAGGATTAATGGAAATTTGGTTGCATGTTGAGTGGTTGGAGGACTGATGGTGAAGGTCTATATGCGATGGGCCTTTGGATGATTATTATGAGGGTATTGGCGGAAATCTTCCATGTATTGTTTAGAGTGGGGAATGGTTGCATGCTTCATTTTTGGCAGGATATCATATATGGTTGTTGCCCGTTGATGGAGGCCTTTTGTGACTTGTTCCAAGTTTCAGTTGATAGGAACGTAGTTGTGGCAGATTTTCTAGATTCTGCCAGCGTTGGAGGTGTTTGGCAGGTCCTACCATGACTGGGATGTGGTGTCTATGGGGTTCTTTCCTGGACTGCTGCAAGGTTGATGATGGATTGAGAGATGATTGGACACTTGCAAGGAATGACAGTTCTCATTGAAATATTTTATATCGAGTTGCGGGGTAGGGGGCAACTCACTTTTTCTTGGCGAGAGGTCTGGCATTCTAGTGCCCCCTAATGTGGCTTTTTTTTTTTGGTTGCATGGACAGCTGTCAAAGAATCCACTTTTACCTTACTTTGTGGCTGAGGGGGAAAATATTAGGGGAATGGTGTTGCTAGTGCAGGTAAGGATACTAACCAATTTTTAGAGCTAGAGCTAGATTAACGTTTAAGATATTACTCATTTATGCCTTTTTGGATGTATATGGGGAGTAAGGGGTGGCACAGCTTTTCTCTGTATTTTGGTTTAAGGGATTATTCCCTTTTACTCTTTGTACTTTAGGAAGACTTTTCTCTCTATTTTGATCTAAGGGATTCTATCCTTTTACTATTTGATTATTTCGTGAAGTTTTTGGGGAAGTTGTATTTCCGTGTAGAGATGTAATGATGATTCTAAATACGGGTATCAGGAGACTAAGTAGTATCAGCTGTGTAGCGATATCGGAAGTATCGAGTGATATGTCTTGAGAATAATTTTTTTATTCTAATAAGTAAAACAAATTATATTAAAGAGGTATATAGGGAATGCACCCGAATACAAGTTGCCTAACAACAAAATGGCTCTATACACTTTTGTGTATATCTAAGGTTAAGAGAAGGATTGCACGATTTCTTGTCCTAGCTATACAAAAGACAAACTAAAGAGCTTCTGCCTCTCTTGACATCCCCGTCAGGATACATGCCATTTTCCCGCGGCAAGAGCTTAACAAGAGGGCTCTCTGAGCCTTCAAAAAGTTGGCGGTTCCTGTCTGCGGATGAGCCACATCGCACACAACAGAATCATTTGCCAGATTTTCCTTCCTCTCTTTCCAACCTTGGAATCTTCCCAACAAAGGAGCTCCATCACAATATTAGGAAGTACCCACATCACACTAAACCATGCAATGATTGAAGTCCAAAGCTCCCTAGCCACTGAACAGTGCAAAAGAAGATGATATATTGACTCCATTCCTTTTGCACAAAAAACACCAATTCACTATGATAATGTTCCTTCATATCAAATTATCGATCGGAATTGTGACATGCTATGTTTTTCCTCTCTATTCCCAACTAAAGGGTGAGTCCCATGCGTTAGTTTGTGGATCGCGGTCTCACGCGCTAATCCCTAGAAGTGCCAATGGGCCAACTAAAAAGGTTGTCTCTAAGCAGATATTGGGCTTTCAAAATATTAGTCCATAGGTATTTTTCTTCACAAAGGATTTTCTATCCTAATTTAGAGAGAAGGGTCAAGTTCTGATCCTAGGCTTTCTTGATAGAAGGGCCAAATTTTGATCTTTGGCTTTCCTGATGCCCCGGTCCCCTTTCTTTTTACTTTTTCACACCTCATATTCTATTTTGTTTTGTACACTAAGCAATGAAGGCAATTCTGGTTAGAGTCTTAGTCTTTCAAATATACCTCCAAGGAAAAGAGGAATCATGAGATCCACAAAGAGCCCGCAAAAACGAACTCACCTTAAAAGGACCCCGTTGAGACCAAACTCCATCTGAGCATGTTCGCTTCTTCTGTCCCTTGCAACCCGTAGAATATTTCCAAAAAATCCATCATGTCCTCCGATTCTCAACTTAATATCTCACCCAACTTAATATCATTTCCTCTAATAATTTGCCATTGTTTTTTTTTTTTGTTGAGAAAATAGAAGCTAGCTTATGCATTCTGATCCACTGTCCACCGATAGATTGTTGAAAAACCAATCCGTAATTTCTCCCTCCACATGAAACATGGGACCAAAACTTAACTCACCTTTTATTTGCCACCATCATTCCCGAATAGCCCACAAAGAACCTCATGAGCATACTTAATCTGAGAGAAGATAGCCTTTTGGAGAAAAAGCCACTTCAATACCAAGAAAATACCGAATAGGGATAAAGTTTTTCCTGAAAGAGATGTTGTTAGACGTTAGAGATAGTGTTGGAGTCAAAACCAGTAATGATGATGTCATCTACATATAATAGCAAGACCACAATACAAACAGAGGTATGACTAATAAACTGGGCCGAATAATGGTCGTTGGGATGAAAAACAATATGGATAATAGGAAACTGAAAACGATTATACCAGGAACGAGTAGATTGCTTGAGACCCTAGAGGGCACGATGAAGACGACAAACCAAACCCGAGGGATGAGACAAACTCAGAGGGGGATGTATATAAACTTCTTCATGAAGATGACCATTGAGAAATCCATTTTTGACATTTATCTAAAACAGAGACCAGTGACGAACAACGATGGAAATAAGGGTACGAACAGTGGTTATTTTAGTTACAGGAGCAAAGGTTTTATAATCCACATCATATTCCCGAGAGAAGCCCTTGGCAACCAAACAAACTTTGTAACGCTCTAAAGAGTCATCGGAGTGAGTTTTAATTTGTACACCCACTTACACCAAATGAGATTTTTATCGGTAGGTAATGGAACAAGTTCCCAAGTATTAGTTTTTTAAAGTGCAACTAATTCTTTAGACATGGCATTTACCCAATTAGGAACAGTTCATGCTTTCTTATAAGATTGAGGCTCAAAATAAGTATAAATAGAAGTTAAAAAAGCACGATATGAAGGAGAGAAACATGCATTCGAGACACCTAGTCTTACCGGTGGTGTATGAGTGTGCAAAGGATACTGATGTATAGGAGGATTGGACGCTGAAAGTGTAGGAGCAGGATCAGAGCTAGCCGTTGAGAATAAACTAATGGGAAGGATGGAGGCAAAGGGGGGCAGGAGGAGTTAGGTAGCTGAGAAACATCAAGATTAGAGATAAACTCCTCAAAAGGCACATCGGGAGGAAAAGGATCTAGAGAAATCAAATTTTCTTTGGAGACAGGGGCACGCTTTAGAGGAAGATTAAAATAGAAGAGGCGCTCGAGAAACACGATATGACGCGAGACATACAGGCATTTTGAAACAGGATAATAGCACTGATACCCTTTTTGCTGAAGACCATATCTTAAGAAGATGCAGAGGGCAGAACGGGCACTAAGTTTACTCTGCTTGCGTTTGGGAAGAAAGGCAAAGCAAACAGAACCAAAAACACGAAACAAGGAACAATTGGGAGCTTGACCGAAAAGCCTTTCATAAGGGGAGATACTAGAGAAAAGAGGAGAGGGCATACAATTGAGAAGATACCCGGCTGTAAGAACTGCTTCACCATAGAATATGGCAGGGAAAGAGGAGGAAAGAAGAAGAGACTGAGCTGTATCGAGGATATGTTGATGTTTCCTTTTAGCCCTACCATTCTGGGCCGGGGTGTCGAAATAGGACTGATGAATGGTACTTGAAGAAGCGAGGAAATCAGTAAATTCAGTCAAAAAGTACTCCTCACCCAAATCGGAACGAAGAATTTTTATGGTAGTAAAAAATTAGATTTGAATAATAGATTAAAAATTGTGGTAAACACAAAATAAATTAAAATTGTGATACATAATATAGACCTGGTAGAATCGACTATAATCGTCAATAAAGGACATATAGGTGGTGTTTGGCAAAGTTATTGCTAGTAGTTTGTAGATTGCAGTTTGTAGTAGAAGTTGTGAGTGCTTGAGAAAGATTGTAGCTTGCAGCTGAAATAGAAAAAAAAGTAGTTATAAATTGTAATAGAAGTTGTGAGTGTTTAGAAAAATTTGTAGCTTATAGCTAAAATTAGTAGTGGGAAGTTAAAAGCTATAAGTAATAGCATTCCCAAACACTCCCATAATAGATAGAGCCACCCTTGGTGGCAACGAGTGAAGGTCCCCCACACATCAGTATGAACAATAGAAAAAGGAGAAGTGGAAATAGACGTGCTTTTATAATAAGGAAAAGCTAACATTTTTGCAAGTTTACATCTATTACACTTAGAAATATCACTAACCGACACTTTACCTAATTTATCTGATTGAACCAAAATTTTTAAACACTCACTAGATAAATGTCCCAAACGAGAATGCTAAATGTAAAAAAGAAAAAGAATGATGGTCTAAAGAAAAGGATGAGATAGCAACAGTGGTAGCTACCGAAATGTGGAGACTCTTCAGAAGGTATAGGTCATTTGCTCTACACTCAATTCCAATATATTTCTTGGACATTCATTCATGAACAACACAACCAATGGAAAAAAAAAAGAACAGCAAAACCAGAATCAAAAAGCTGACTAATAGACAAAAGACTAATAAACAATTGTTGTATATAGAAGACATTAGGAATAGACAATGATGACGAGGAAGACGGAACAACCAAAACGATAGAGACAATTTGCATAGGTGTATCATTTGCAGTGAGAAGTTGATAGAAGAAAAAGGAGAAACACAATTACTAAGAAATGAGAAATTAGATGTCATGTGATGTGTAGAATCAGAGTCAAAGATCCAAGTTGAGGGTGATATACCTGAGAAGTAAAAATTATGGTAATGTCAATGTGAGGTAATCATGGAAGCATGCGACTGAGTCCCAAAAGAAGCCAGCATGGCCTAAAACTGATGAAACTGATATATCATCGACTGGGACGGGAGAGATGTGGTGCCATGGGAGATAGGTGTGGCAAGGGCAGCTGGAGGGCAAGAAGTCGATGTTGGAGTACGAGAGGTGGCTGATGAGGAAGAGTGAGCCTTTTGTTGTAACTTAGAACAAGCAGGTTTCCAATGGCTCTTCTGGTGACAAAAACTGCATTCATCTATAGCAACTCTTGATTTCGGTTTACCCGCAACCTGTAGTAGGTGAGGAGAGGGAGCAGGCAGCAACAGAGGATGAGAAGTGGCACCACTTGATGAAGAAGAGTTGGGAAAGGCTAACCGAGAGGGAATAGCCATTTGAGCAACCTTGAATTTAGTCTCCTTTGCAATGAGTTCGCGAATGGCCCCATTGACAGAAGGCAACGCAGAGTGATGAAGGATAGCGCCATGAAGCGGCTCAAACTGATCACGAAGGGACATAAGAAACTGTACAAGCCGTTGCTTTTCGTGATACGGGAGATAACTATTAATCGGTTGCAAATTAGAAAGTTCCATAAGAGCCAATTGATCCCAGTAAGTTGTCATCTCATTATAAAATTCATGAATTGATTTGTCATTTTACTTGACACTTTGAATAGTCATCTTCAATTCATATTATTTGGCAAAATTAGAGGTGAGAATGAGATACATGTTCCAAAGATAATTCCACACATACTTGGTGGTAGTATACTTGGAAAAATTCATTCAAATACTAGGTTCCATAGAGTTATGAAACAGGTAAGTGTTTGTGCATTTTCCATGTTCCAAAGTACAATCGATGCGTCATTCCTCTCATCTTTTGGATCTGTAGGTCGAACGGTTGAGCCTGTTATATAGTCCCATCGCCCTTTTCCAATGAGGAAATTCTTCATAATACCGGACAAATAAGAGCAATTGGTTTTATTAAGGCAGATGCTAATAGTTTGCAATTTATCTTCAACTATATGGAATAAATCAAGAAAACAAATGGATTTGCAAATAATGGGATCACCGGATTTGCAACAATAGACGATGAATCAACTCCACAAAGAAAATCTGAGGGTTTGAAGATCAAACTGGAAGAGAGAGAGAGAGAGAGAGAGAGATTTAAATATTTCGGCGAGATCGCTAGCAGTGGTGAAGGTGGCTGACAAAGTCGTTGGTGCTGATGGAGAGGTTCGGTGAAGTCGCCGGTGGCCAGAGAAACTCGACCGAGGTTTTGCACATGTCAAGGGTTGCTGATCTAGGGTTTTCGAAGTCGGCGGCAAGGATTGGGTTGCAAATCGAGGACTTTGACTCAGGGCGGCGACAACTAGGGAAGAAAAAGAGTCCAACGAAGTCGTCAGTGCTGGTGAAGGTCGTCGGTGGTTGTGGATGTTGTTGTGTGAAGGACCGGCTAGGGTTTTCGCACCAGGTGGAGTTTTCGGCAACGCTTAGGGTTTCTGGAGTCAGCAACGCCTAGGGTTTCTAAAGTCGATGGGACCTAAGGTTTTCGTTGGAGAAGATGAGTGCTGTGAAGGAGTCCACGAAAGAGAAGTCAACGGCACCAAGGGTTTTGTAAAGGAGAAGATGGAGGTTCGATGATGCTTAGAGAAGGATGACGTCGGCGCCGGAGAAGAAGGAGATCAACGGCGGGTTAGGGTTTTGAACCCTGCTCTGATACCATGATAGCAAACAAATTGAAGAATATTAATTATTGAATAATCATTCTAGTTATCCCTAATGATAAATTATATGGTATATTTATAGGAAAACTAAAAAATCATAATAATATATGAAATATTAAACTACCCCCTGAATTATAACAAAATAACAAAGATGCACACTCTCACAGCGACAACTGTCACCTCTACATTCACAGCATGGAGGAGTTGCTCCTTAATCCCCATTGTTTCCAATTAAAATTTTCTCCAGAAGTTGAGCTCTTCATCTGAGTTGCTTCCAAAGGCAAACATTTTAATGGTGCTCATCCTGCTCGTGAAGGATCCTTGTAGAAAATTGGAGCAAGGACAATGTTCCCTCGATTGATTTGGTTGTGGACACACGACTTCAAAGTTTAGCAGATCTTGAGAGTGTGATCCAGACATCTGTTGTAAGGGCAGTAATTTATATTTTTCGTCATATTTGCCTGTTCAGGGATGGTGATTGGGGGAAGTTCTAATCTAGTCGTTAAGGCATGTGCAAAGATGATGCCAACCTTTATCTTTTTTTGAAGGCAAAGTCATTGTCATTCTCGACTTAGGCTGAGTTGGCTTTATTTGGACTGGAGGTGCAGAGTAGGCAACTCCTTTGCCTTTCATCTGCCAGACATCGCTTTTGGGAACCAGACTGTCTTTGGGATTCCTTCAGGAAGGGGAACTTTCCTTTGATCTTGGTTTGATTACCAACTTTCAAGCTTGCTGGGAACTGGTTTCTCCTTTCTATCGGGCCTCAGCTTTAGGAGTTTCTTTGGAGTTTTTTTTTTTTTTTTGAGAAATTCTTTGGAATTTCTTGGTTGTGTTCTGGTTTATGATTGACAGCTTCATTCCGAACATTTCGAATTGTGGTTCCATACTATGTAGGATTTCCATCAGTGTGTTCGCTTTTGACTCCAGGACCCTGAGTGGATAGTCCTTTGGCAGAAGTTATGCATCAATGTGTCTTAAGGTAGGTAAAATGATTAATCATATAATTGTTTAGTTTCTGAAGGACCCTCCTAACTTCAATGGCAAGCGAAGGATCCTTCATTATTGTTTCCAATATGAATCTCTATATCTAGCAAAATTAGGAATATTATCCGCGAACATATTGGGCAATATAACATAGAAGTATATATTTTTCAATATTATTCCTTCTAGTTTTTGCTATATTCTAGGAGTCTTGATTCGATTTAATTAATAATTTACAAATTTAGGATATCGATTCACAATGCTATGCTTGATTTCAGAACTATGATTGTTGGCCAACCAAACATAGCTAGAACCCCTCTTTCCCATACACAAGAATGGTTTCAAGCAAGATAAGTAATTTATAGTCGACCCAATATCGATGAAATCTCCCATTTGATCTTGTATTTTACTGTAATTGTGTTGTTTCTAAATCAGAATGTCCTTTATAATTACCTATCTCAGCAGGAAGAGCAGTAGGTAATTATAATCATAGAGATTCTCTTGAATTTATTATATGTTGGAAGTGATGAGTTTTCTAATTTGTACTATTGTTCTACAACATTATATATCAGTTCAACTATGATCAGAGTGCATACGGATTTAGAGAATTTTTCAAGCGCCATGGTGTTGTGTCATCTGACTCAAAGTGAAACCTGGTGAGAATAGTTTGGAATTGTAATTTATTGACATAAAACAAAACAAAAAATAAAATAAAATAAGAAATGAAATTGAAAATTTCACTGTTGCTAAAAACTGCACATTTTAAAATAAAATAAGAAATGAAATTGAAAATTTCACTGTTGCTAAAAACTGCACATTGTTAGGTATCCAACATACAAGAGCTGCTTGGAAGTTTGTTTTTCTTGGAGAAGATGAAAGTATTGTGTAAGTTTTGGTACTTGCTCTGAACCTGACTCGGTATTTAAAAAAAAAAAATAGAAGTAGAACCCTTCTCTCTCTCTCTCTCTCTCTCTAGCAACCATATGTATTCTCAAAGAACTTGACTAGGTATTCTTAAAAAAAATAGAAGTAGAACCCCTCTCTCTCTCTCTCTCTCGCTCTCTTCTCTCAGGGTGTCATTTGTGGTAGATTTCCCCGTTTGGGATAATTTGAGGGTTTTTTTTTGCTTAATTTTTTGTAATTTCTGGACTTTTTCTCATCTTTTGGTTATCTTTTTACTTTTCCGGATCATTTAGATGAGGGGAACTGAAAAATTAGAATATTTCTCAAAAGGTGAATGAGTATACTAAAAATGAAAATAAGCAACAAAATTTGGCTTATTGTCTCATTTTGGATTATTTTTACCATTTCAATTTTTTATATATTTTGATTAAAATGTTTTACTTTTTTACTCGCCACTTTGAGAGGAGCTAAAGAAGTATAATAATTTGATAAAATAATAAAAAATAATTTAAAAAATTAATTAAAACACAAGTTTAGTTTGGTTTGATTTGGTTTTGTATCCATTTACCTTTTCGATAATCATTGCACACCAACTAAACATAAGTTTTAATAGTATTTATGTACATTATTATATTTAATTTCACACACATACTTTTAATCAAACCAAAGATAATTTATTCCTATGCTATTTTACTCCCAATTAAATGTAGTTCAATACATAATAAATTACACTATAATCTAATTTATAATAGTCTAAATATCAATAATTTGAGTATCTTATTAAATACACTTATTTATTTTGGTTGATAGAAAAAGTAAGAAACAACAAAAGAAGCTAGGGCTTTTTAAAAGCTATAGCTGCAACTGTGTCGACACCAATAAGAGGCCCAATCAAAGGAGGGGTATTATACATGGGAATGAAAGACCTAAACAGATTAGCACCCATATTTACCAAGCCATCTGTGACTATATTTTCTTTTTGACAAATATGCAAAATGGTGCTATGTGTGTATGTCATGAGTTTATGGCAATCCTTAACAAAAGCTTTATGTGGATAGCGGGTTATATATTATCTTCCACTATTAGCATGGCAGCTACTTCCTTTAAGCCATTGAAGATGTCCCATAGCTCCGCCTCCAAGCTACTGCAATCTTGTAGCCGTTCGTAGTTGTCGACGATCCATTGGCCACTAGCATTTGTAAAAACTCTACCAAAATTGGCAATTCCTAGATTGACCGGAGAACAACCATTTGTATTGAATTTCAGGTAACCTGCAAGTAGGAAAATCCAGTAAATTAGTCAGGGAACTTTGAACGAGGGAGGGGAATTATCTCCAAAAACCATAATAATTTCCTTTGTATAGATGAAAATATTTCTTAGGATTCGAGATGAATTTAAGCAAAAGTCATCAAAAACTCTTTTATTTATGGCAATCCAAAGGTTTCATAGAAATACAGCAAATAGAATATTCACCAGAGCACCCCAAAATTTTTTTTTAGAATCTTTCATATTGTTAATAAGCCAATCCTGCCAAGTAATATTTGTATCTAAATGATGATCCTACAAAAAGGAGAAGTTATTATCCTCAACAGGGCCCCACATCTACAACAATTTGAGTTCCTAGTAAGCATTCTAATAAGCCTATGGTGATTAGTAAGGATTTACCATGTAAGCAGGTCTATATAAGACCTTTGATTTTTTTGGGAGAGAAGAAGTTTTCAAATTCACTTTCAGTTCTCAGTTGGGCCTTTGCATTTACAAAAAAGTTGTACTTATACCCCCAACTTCTTATGAATCTCAACTACAAAGGACCCTCGTACAAACAATCACATACAACATGGCCTTATGGCATTACACCCTTAGGAATTTAGTCACAACACAAGTTCAACAAGATATCATTATATCATAAATCAAGCATGTTATACTTAAACTCAAATCCTAGAACTTAGGCACCTTTCGTCTATTGCCATGAAACTATTGAGTCACCTCCAACACCTGAAACAGGTGTTAAACAAATACCGTGAGCTAAGACTCAATAAAATACGACTACATAAGAATAAAAGCATGACATGTAAATAGAAAAATTTTTAAAATCATTATTTTGATGCATAAAAAGGTTTTCCAACCAAACTATAAAAAACTCAAAAAAGTACTATTACCCGTGATTTACCAATAACCAGTTTCTCATTTTCCAATCAACATAACCGAGCAACTGTAAATTCTCATACAGTGCCCTCATTACCGGGCCAACTCAAGGTACCGATATGCAACTCATGGATTTTATAATTATCAATACAACAACACATTGGATGTAATCCATTTCCACACATTGCACACTTGTACGACCTTTCACCGAAGAACAGGCAACTCGGCCCACTTGTGCATTTTTTTACGATATTTCAC
>JAOTRH010131442.1:0-14252 GCA_034768845.1 Heliamphora exappendiculata | reverse complement strand
GGTTCACTGTTAGTGTGTGTGTATGTATGTATATATATATATATATATATATATATATATATATAGTTATATGTGATAGTAATAAGTTATGAATGAAATATATTATTGTATTTTAAAAGTAGTGAGAATTTAAATAGAATATTTTGAGAGTATATTTTGATTTGAATTTTTAGTTTTTTTATTGTTTTGCCAAACGGATAACTTTGGTTTTTTTATATTTTTAGCCAAAAAATTAAGGTTGCCAAATCACAACATAAGTTATAATCTTTTTTAAATACCTACAACTTCTATTATAAATTATAATTTTTTTTATTTTAATATAAATTATAATTTTTATTAAATACTCATAATTTTAATTATAAATTATAAATTATAAACTACTAATTTCAACCGAACAATCCCACCAATGCCATAAAAGCTCTTTGGAAGTAAACCGCCACACGAAATGACCATTCAAGCAGTACCAAAATTGAAAATTTTCAAAAGTTCCCATCAAAGGATCTGGTCACATTTTAACTATTTATTCTAAAAAAATTATACTAATTATGCATTTTTAAAAATAAATGCGATCAAATCATGTGATTAATGATTTTTAATAAATATATTTTTATGTAAATAATGTAATTATTGAGGTTTAGAGTATGAACAATTAAAATTATAAAATTATATAAAAAGATTATTATTATTATTATTATTATTATTAAGCACAGTAATTCTTGCAGTGTCTTGGCATATCACAGACCCATTCTCTCTCAAAGCTCAATATTAATAAATAAATCTATTTATTATTATAAAGGAAACCCATAACTTGACAGTTACATTTCAAGCTATGTCACATTTTTTGCATTTTTAAAAATATTCACGAATCAACTGTTACCTCTAATCATAACTTAAGAAATATAATTATAAAATCATTTAAAAAGTAAATACAATTATATGTAACTACTCACTAATATCTACTGATATGAGTATGAATGGAAACGAGAAAGGGAGAGGAAGAAAGAGAGTGCCTTTACAGAGAGAGAGAAAAGGGGGTGGACAAAGCAGTCCCAGAGACAAAGAGGGCAAGAGAAGCGGCGTACAGAGGCGATAACGTCGAATTGTACACATATCACTTGTGCCTCGACCTCTAGTTTTGGATTATGCTAACCACTACTTATTAAACTGTAAATAATAAATAAAAATGTATAAATATTTATACAAAATGCATTAAAATTAATAAAAATATTAAGTTTTACGTTTAAAAATATATTAATTTTAAAACTATTATGAATTGATTATGTCAAAAGCTTTGTCTCATGAAATGGAGTAATTATTCAGTACTCCCAGAGTACCATATAACAAGTCCACTTGGTGCTCCTGCCTAATATGGTGACGATAAATTTTACGATATGAACATGATAACTTATTTTTATTGGGTAATTAGAATATGACAGTTGACCCACATTGTACAAGTTACGATTATTTATTTGTTGAGAATAACACGTGACATCGCCTACATAGTACTTCGAGAATACTTAATAATTTTCCCATGAAAAGACTTTGTCAGAAGGAGACTTTCGCACCCAAAAGAGTAATTATTCGGAGTACCATATAGTAAGTTTATGCGGTACTCCCGCTCAATATGATAGCGATAAATTTTATGTTGAACATATAATAACTCATTTTTGTTGGGTGCTTAAAAGACAAAGAAAGACCCACAATATGTAAATTGCGATAATTTATTTATCAAAAGTATCACATAACATCGCTAACATGGTACTCCAAGAATATCTAATAATTTGTTCAAAGTAATGCTTTGGACTGATTAGCAAACAAATTTTTTAAATTTTTTTGGTTAAAATTATTTAAATAATTAAAATAATTCATCTAATAAAAAATATAAAAAAATAAAAAGTTTAAAAATTAGAAGGCTAAAATAATTTTTGAAATTCTTTATTCAAATTTTCACCCATTGTGAAAAAATAATAATAGCCATACTTGATGACTTACTTATAGCCAACGTCAGTAATATATAATTGTTATTATCAACTATATAGAAGGGTAATATTGTTCAATTTGAATTAAAAAAATTAACTTTTACCCAATCAACCAATTTTAAAAAGCTAACTTAAAAATTAATTTATCTAATTTTTTTGACAAAAAACACACAAAAAGTAAAAAAATAACTTTTAAGTGAGTTGTCATTTAGTCCCTTAGTACCTATTTAATTGTCTGAAGACAAATTAACATATATAAAATGCAAACAGATATAAAGGTGGATATAAAATGTAATAGAGAAAATCTTAAAAGTTTATTCGTTCAGGTCAAAATTTAAAAAGTTCAATAAAAATAAAAAAATTGTCAAAAAAATTATTTTTATGATTTCTCATGTCGAGAAAAATTTAGAAAGTATATTCATTTTGGCTAATTCAAAAAAGATTCATTAAAGATGAAAAAAATTGTATAAAAAAATGCCAAACCAAACACATGCTGAGTTTATTTAAAAGAAAGGAATTTGAAATGTGTTTATCGGAATAAGAGATGAGAAAGTGAAAGTTAAAGGAGCTTAATATAGAGAAGAGAATATGAATGACTAAGAGATGAGAAAGTTAAAGGAAATTAATATAGAGAAGAGAAGATGAATGACAAGAGCTAAAAATAGTAAAATTAATTTCATTTTAAATTTATTTATGGAATTGAATTCTTACCATTATAAGATATTTTTAGAAGGGTTATTTTGACTATATGATGAGACAACATATTTTAAAAAGACAACATTTTTTATCATAGGATCTGTATTGGAACTTTTCTTATTATAGAGATATAAGTTTGAATATTTAATATACTATTGTACGAAGGTTAAATTGTAAGGCAGTGATAACGATGACGGGTTAGTATTAGCATGGTAAAATCTAATCTAAACGAATTTGATTTTCTTTCAACAAAGTGACAATCGTAAGCTTATCGGTGGTGAATATCGAAAGCCCCTATAACTATCAAGTTAATATAAATTTGATTAAAAAAATCAAAATAAATAGAAAAATAAAAATGAATAGAATTTTCGCTATCAATAATGTTGTTACCTCCGTTCAAATAATGAGAGAGGGACCCAGCTCTAAGAATAGAGTGGAGACAATAATAGTAATACTTTTCCTTTCCAAAGAAACCAAATGCGACCTTTCATGGCTTTCGCATGAAAAGTCGTAGGCTGTTAACGTAATAAATGCTCATAGTGTTAAGGTTGTATACTAAAAATTGTAAATTTTATTTAGTTTTAGTATTTAATTTTATTTTAATAAAATATTTTTCTATTTTATGATAATCTTAATAAGTAATGAATGCAATATCATTTATTTAATGGTATACATAGACGTCATTTATTCTGTACAGTATTTAATCTGGTGTGTAGAGTACGGTTTGCATACAAAAGACCAGATTATAGGTTCTTGCAGAATATAAATTTTTGTTCACAGTTTAGATGGAATTGAAAAAACTATCGATACGATTGTAGCACAGAATTTTAGTAGGCCTGTCTTGGTTATGGAAAACAAATAATAGCATCGTCTATTGTTCCGCCTCGTTGTGCAAGTACACATTGTGTGTATTGAACATGACCACATTGGGATAATTAATTTTATACTAACTATATAAATTAATTCACACTCCAAGGTTATTATATGTACTTATACGCTTAATCCCGAAATAATTATTATTTGCGTATATTTAATATTCGTTATTTTGATTCATTAGATGGTGCGATCTTTTATGGGTCTATAATCCCAGTGAGTTGGATGGCGGTATTAATTATATTGCAAATATTAATTATTAATCAAAATCGTTGTCCTGATTGTTCGGGATTGGCAATACCCCCTTAAGAAAGTTTATAAGTTTTGATCAAGTCAAACCCTATAAGTGAATTTAATTATCCAACAGTCAAATAAGTTAAGCAGAATCATTTAAGAAATTTTAAAGATGCTGATTAAATTAAATTGTCAGTAATTAAGTTTAATTGGCAGGTATCGAGAATCTTAACGTGGAGAGATAAGTTGAACATTTAATAACATGAGTTCAATACAAATTGGTCTTGAGATTATGGCTAAAAGTGCATTTATAGTTCTTTAGTGGTATGAATTATAATTTAGTATTTTATAAAAATTATAAAAACCGCTGGAAATGTATCTAGGTCACACTAAAAGTCTATATTATAATTACTTCACATGTCCCTGTTGTAGCCTACAAATATGCGGGTAGACTGAACCAAATTCATAAGTTGTCTTTCAAGACTAAGGTTGTCCAAGTTCTATAGGTACCAATTTTCGAATGATCGTAACCCGCACTACGTTCGGAAATCCCATCAGAAATACAATAGAAGGTCTGTTCGAAATTTCAACTCAGAGAATCAAAGTTCGTAGTTAAAAAAATAACCAAAAAGATATTCATCTAAATTAATTATGTTGGCACGGGTTTTATTTTGATCGTTCGACATCAAAAAAAATTTATCTGGAGTTTAATTCGGTGATTGCTCGTCCAGTTTTTATTTTTTGAAATATCGTACACAAATTAATAATGTTGGCAATTTGCCTCCAACAATTGATATTAGAGCCAATTTGATTTTGTTTACGGTTAATCGATGGACCGAGTAGATTTAAAACTATACTAACTTTGTTTTGCAGGCGTTCTAATCCCGATTTTATAATTATTATCATATATTCATGTTTGATTGAATGGTTGAATGATGATTGTTATTTAATTTTTTAATCACGAGAGTTGATTGTAATAGTTGAAGCTTTTTTAGTTCGAATGTGAACCTTAGGGATATAGATTTTCGATGTAAAAGCTTTTATTTAATTTTAAATATTACTTAGAATATTTAAAAATAGGTTTGAATGTCCAAAAACACGAAGAACATGTGATAGCATAATCGGCGGTGGTTTCGGGTGGTTTGAGACACAGATCGCAGTGATTTTTTATAATTTTTGTGACAGATTTTTCGGTAAGTTTTTGTAGGTTGTATGCGTTAAAAATTTGCAGTAAAACAATCCTAAAATCCAGCAAAACTAGGCCAAAAAAAACAGCCACCGGTGGCGACGCAACCCAACAATTTTCGGGACTATTTTTGGCCGATTTTTGTGACAATTTCAAGGTAGATTTTGAGTAATTTTTTTGGCATAATACAACAGTAAAATATACTTGAAAAGCAGTCTAAAAACTGGAGAAAATAGCCTCAGAAAATGAGGCAAAAAGCGGCACAAGGCAAAGGTTTCCGACGGCGACGACAGGCGGTTTCGAGGCTATTTTTCGAGCTTTTTTAGAACTATTTTTGAGATGTTTTTTCCAGCAATACGCAACAGTATATCAGTGTTGAGAGTAGCAAAAAACTGGCCCGAAACAGCAACAAAACGAGGCTCAAACGGACAGCAGCCCAAGTCAATAGTGGCAACGGCGGTGGGAACTGTTTGGCCCTCATTGAAAGCTATTTTTGAGGCGTTTTTTGTTTAATTTTTTGACAAAAAATAACATATTTTGTAAACTATTTTTCAAAAAAAATTGAAACGAAAACGGAGTTCGAAAATGGAAACAAAAGCCGCCAGAAGCGGCGACAGTGGTGCAGCGCCGACGGCGCCTGCTGTGGTCGGCGATGGTGGTTCGGCTATGATGGTGGCCGAATTTTTTTTTTTGGCCGATCATGCATGGGTCGGTGTTGTATTCTGTTTGATCATAAAATCAGAATATATATTACATTTATATTTATTTCAACTTCGTGAATGATATATATCTATTTTATTTATTCTTATTAATTTAATTAATTTTAAAAAAATTAATTTTAATTAATATTTTGTAAAGAAAAATAAAATTAAGTTTTTTTAATTAAATAAAAAAATTAGATATTTTATTTTTTACAAAATAACATGATTAAAATGATTTTTTAATAAATCAGATATTTAGAAAAACCGTGAAAATTAATTCTGAATTTTGGATTAATTAAATAAAAAAATATTTAATTTTAATAAATTATTATTTTTCAAAAAATATGTAATGTAAAAATAAAATACTTGAATGCCTTTATTCAATACCTTAGCTGTAAAACAAACAAAAAATTGTGCATTCATCGATAATTTTATTTGTTATGTATTAAAACACGAAAAGATGATTTTGCAAATCGAAATCTTTTAGATCATATACACAGAAAGATATTTTGAAATATTTCGGATCATATGATTTTCAAAATTAATAAATTTATTTTAATTAAACAGATTTTTAGAACCCTAAAATTTTTTAAAAAATCTAAGTGGGAGAGAGAATTTATTCACAGATAAATCCAGTGGTTTTCACCATCAGTTCGTTGATGATGTAATTAATTCTGCATGTTGACAGTAAGGCTTTTCTCTCCATCGAACAGAATTAATTGTTAGTGTGGATCAATTTTTCATCTAAATGATTCATTGCGAAGCGATTGATTTGAGATTTGGTGGTGGTTAACACTTAGCTGTAAATAATAATACCCTCTCCATCTGAGTCACTGCTATTATTTACTAGATCGAAACTATATCAGCTATTTAATTTTACTTAGCATGATCTGTTACCTAAATAGTAAAATTAATATAAATTAGTCTGTCTGGACAAATGATAGATAGTAGACGTTCTCCGATCGAGGCATGCTATTCACAGAGTACTAGGCTGTTGATGAATTTTTTTAAATGGTTGAGGTAACTAATTTTAAAATAAATTTAAAATTTTACTTATCATAATTAACTGTTATTTTAATTATGAGATTTTCAGGATTAAAATGGCTTTCAATCCACTAGCGACCATTATAAAAAAAAAACTAACTAACTAACGGGACCAAACTATGTAGACTGGGAAAAAAACTTAGATATTGTCTTAACTATCGAAGACTACAAATTTGTATCATTTGAGATTTGTCCACCAGTACCTGATGAAGGGACAACCGATAAAAAAACTCGAGCTTATCAGAAATGGCAGAAAGCTGATCAGATGGCTCGCTGTTACATTTTGGCCTCTATGTCAAATGTATTGCAGCATCAACATCAGTCTATACCCAGTGCTTATGACATGATTATGAACCTCAAAGAAATGTTTGGGGATCAAAATCGTGCTGCCAAGGAGATGGCCATGAAATCTCTGATGAATACAAGCATAGCTAAAGGCACCCTAATTTGGGATCATGTTCTGAAGATGATCAGTCATCTGAATGAACTAGATATCTTAGGAGCTGAGATTGATGGGAAAATCCAGATTGATATCATATTCCAGTCATTGCCTGATAGCTTTAAGCAGTTCTGCCTGAATTATTACATGAATAAGCTCAGCTTTTCATTAGCAGAACTTCTTAAAGAACTTCAAGTAGCCGATGATATTCTTAGGTAGCTAGGTACTATGCATGCGGCTGAAAAAGATTCTTTCTCTAAGTCGAAAGGCAAAAAGAAGAAAAAAGTTCAAAAATAAGGAGGCATATGTCCAAAAATAGCTGAGGAGCCAAAAGCAGGTGTAAAGAAGCCAAAAGACAAGTGTTATCACTGTAACCAATTTGGGTATTGAAAAAAGCAGTGTCTAATTTTTCTCAGTAAACAGAACAAGCAAGGTAATTTCTATTCACTAGTAGTTGAAATATGTTTAGCGGTGTTATCTATCGGTACCTAGTGTGTAGATACGGGAGCCACTAATCATATCTAGAATTCTTTATAGGGGTTCTACGAAACCAGACAGCTCAGTGATGGAGAAATTTACCTACATATGAACAATAATACCAGGATGGCAACAGTTGCAGTAAGAGATGTCACTCTCAGCTTTGGTAAAGATAGAATTTTAATTTAAAAAAAATTATCTTTATGTACCTTCTATTAAAAGAAATTTAATTCCGTTTTCTAATTTAATAAATGACAAATATTATGTTCATTTTAATGACTCTATGGTTATTAAAATAAATAAATATTTTATTTATTCTGGTACATTGGTGGATGATCTGTATGTTATATCTCCTATTTTTCTTACACTGTAACTGACTGGATTGAATAACACATCTAATTTACCATATAAGAGAAAGATTCCTTCTTTAATAAACCAAACGTTTCTTTGGCACTTACGCTTAGATTATATTAATCTAAAAATGGTAAATAAACTGGTAGAAGATGGACTTTTGAGTTTATTGAAAGTTGAGGCACTTCTAGTCTGTAAGTCTTACTTAGAGGGTAAGATTACCCGAAATTCCATTTTCAACCAAAGGCTATAGAGCTAAAGAATCGTTGGAACTAGTTTACTCTTATGTGTATAGTCCTATAACTATCCGGGCTAGAGGCAGCTTTGAGTAGTTCGTCAGTTTCATTTACGACTACTCAAGGTATGGATACATTTACCTGATGCACCGTAAGTCTGAATGTTTTGATAAATCTAAAGAATTCAAGACAGAAGCGGAGAAGCAGTTGAATAAAAGTATCAAATCACTACGATCCGACCGTGGTGGGGAGCACCTCTTTGGAGAGTTTAGGAATTACTTATTGTCAGAGGGGATTATATCCTAGTTGACTGCATCAAGCACTCCGCAGCAAAATGGTGTAGTAGAAAGACGAAATAGGACTCTTATGGAGATGGTAAGGTCGAAGATGAGTTATTCAGAATTACTCGATTCATTTTAAGGACTCACATTAGAGATGGCGGCTTATATTCTGAACTTTGTATCTTCTAAGTTAATACCTTTTTACTCCCACATAATTGTGAACCAGGTATAAACCTAGTATAAGACATATTCAAATTTAGGGGTGTCCAGCTCATTTGCTGAAAGGGAACGCGGGTAAGTTAGAACCGAGGACAAAAATCTATTTCTTTGTCAAGTATTCAAAGGGAATGAATGGTGATTTATTTTATAATCCTAAGGATCATAAGGTCATTGTTAGTACTAATGTCCGATTCTTAGAAGATAATTATATTATGGACTATAGACCCAAAAGTAAAATTGTTCGGAAAGAATTGAGAACAATACCAGTAGAGCGGAAGAATAATTACAAGTCACTGATATTCTATTGCCTCGTCGTAGTGGGAGAATTATCAGGATAGGTGCAGATCCTGATCAGGGTGCTACCATTAACATGCCTGACAAGCATGTAGGTAATGATGCACAAGGTTTAGATTCTACACAGCGCGTTACTGCTAGTACACAGACACAGGTAGTGCCTCATCGTAGTAAGAGGGTTGTTCATCAACCCGATCGATATATGTTCTTATGAGAGTCTTTTGACAAGATCCCGACAGAACTGAATACCGAACCCTATAACTATAATGAAACACTTCAAAATAAAGATGCAGATCTTTGGCAAAATGTTATGAATTCAGATATAGAATCTATATATTCTAATCAGGTCTGAAAACTTATAGAACCACCTGAATGGATAAAACCCATTGAAATGTAAGTGGATCTACAAGAAGAATATGGGAGTAGACGAAAAGGTTAAAACCTTTAAAATTAGGCTTATTGCAAAAGGGCTCACTCAGAAAGAAGGAATTGATTATGAGAAAACCTTTTCGTCGATAATCATGCTTAAGTCTACCCAGATTTTATTATCCATTGTAGCTCATTTTGATTACGAAATTTGGCAAATACATGTCAAGATAGCTTTTCTTAATAAAAGTTTTGACGAGTGTATCTATATGGTACAACCAGATGGTTTCATAGTAAAGAGCCAAGAGCACATGTTGTGCAAGTTTAAAAGATCTATTTATGAACTTAAACAGGCATCGAGTTCTTAAAATACTCAGTTTGATCAAGCCATAAAGTCTTATGATTTTGATCAAAATTCAGATAAGTCCTACGTGTACAAGAAGCGTGACGAAAAGCGTGGTGGTCTTTTTAGTACTTTACGTAGAAGATATCTTGCTCATCGAAAACAATGTGGGGATGTTATCTTCGGTAAAAGTGTGATTATCTAGGTAGTTCGATATGAAGGACTTGAGAGAAGCCAGTCACATCCTTGAGATCAAACTTTTACGAAATCAAAAAAAAAGAATGTTGGGCTTATCACTAACAAAGTATATCGTTGACATCCTTACTCGTTTTAGCATGCAGAATTTCAAGAAAGGGTTTCTTCCTTTCAGGCATGGAATCACTTTATCCAAGGATCAGTGTTCTAAAACACCTTATGAGATAGAGAAGATGAAGGCAGTTCCTTATGCTTCGGTAATAAGAAGCCTAATATATGCTATGCTTTGTACTAGACCCGACATCTGCTTTGCCGTTGACATGGTTAGCAGATATCAGTCTAACTCATGATAGGAGCATTGGACTGCGGTAAAGAATATAATCAAGTACCTAAAAAAGACTAGAGATTATATGTAGTTTACCAGGCAGACAGTCTAGTACCTTTAGGGTACACAGACTCAAATTTTCAGTCAGATAAAAATTTTCGTAAGTCTACCTCAAGATATGTGTTTACCTTGGGAGGTTGAGCTATTAGTTGGAAGAGTATCAACCAGTCCTGCATTGCTGATTCCACCATGGAGACTGGGTATGTGGCAGCTTTTGAAGCAGCCAATGAGTTTGCATTCAGCAAACTCATTGGCTGAATGCACTATATCTAGATCCAACAGTGCGGATCCCCTTTACAAAGAGCCTACCGGCTAATACTTTCGATAGTCATGTAGAGGACATAGGAGTCAGATGTATGGCAGTATAGTTTTAAATATAAGTGAGAGATTGTCGAATTTGTATACTAAAACTCATGAATTTTAATGGTATACATAGAATCTTAATGAGCAATGAATGCAATATCATTTCTTTAATGGTATACATAGACGTCATTTATTCTGTACAGTATTTAATCTAGTGTGTAGAGTAGAGTACGGCTTGCATACAAAAGACCAGATTATAGGTTCTTGCAGAATATAAATTTTTGTTCACAATTTAGATGGAATTGGACAAACTATCGGTACGACTGTAGTACAGAGTTTTAGCATGCTTATCTTGATTACGGGGAACAAATAATAGCATCGTCTATTGTTCCGACTCGTTGTGCTAGTACACTTTGTGTGTATTGAACAGGACCACATTGGGATAATTAATTTTATATTAACTATATAAATTAATTCACACCCCAAGATTATTATGAGTGCTGATACTCTTAATCCCGAAATAATTATAATTTGTATATATTTAATATTCGTTGTTTTGATTCATTAGAGGGTGCGATCTTTTATGGGTCATAGTCCCGGTAAGTTGGATAGCGATATTAATTATATAGTGAATATTAATTATTGACGGAATCGACGTCATTGTTCGGGATTGACAATACTCCCTTAAGGAAGCTTATAAGTTTTGATCAGGTTAAACTCTACAAGTGGATTTAATTATCCAGCAGTCAAATAAGT
Organism: Heliamphora exappendiculata; assembly: GCA_034768845.1. NCBI lineage: Eukaryota > Viridiplantae > Streptophyta > Magnoliopsida > Ericales > Sarraceniaceae > Heliamphora > Heliamphora exappendiculata. Next base: position 2,894 of record JAOTRH010131442.1, on the reverse strand, counting down.
TAAGCGGAATGATTTAAAAAATTTTAAAGATGCTGATTAAATTAAATTGTCTGTAATTAAGTTTAATTAACGGGTATCGAAAATCTTAACGTGAGAATATGAGTTAAGCGTTTAATAACCGAAATTCAATACAAATTGGTCTTGAGATTATTGCTAAAAGTGCAGTTACAGTTCTTTAGTGGTATGAACTGTAATTTGGTATTTTATTAAAATTGTAGAAACCGCTGGAAAGGTATCTAGGTCACACTAAAAATCTATATTATAATTACTTCACAGGTTCTTGCTGTATCCTATAAATATGCAGGTGGACTAAACCAAATTCATAAGTTATTTTTCAAGACTAAAGTTGTCTAGTTCTGCTGGTACTAGTTCTTGAAAGATCGTAACCTACACTACTTTCGAGGATCGCATTGAAAATACAGTAGAAAGTCTGTTTGGAGTTTCAACTAGAAGAATCAAAATTCGTAATTGAAAAAAAGACCAAAAAGTTATTCATTTAAATTAACTGTGGTGGAACGGATTTTATTTTGATCGTTCGACATAAAAAAGTTTATATTTAAAGTCTATTTCGGCGATTGCCTGCCCAATTTTTATTTTTCGAAAGATCGTATATAAATCAATGATGTTGACAGTTTGCCTTTAACACAAAGTATGTGATTAAAAGAAAATTATCAGATATTCTTCAGCTTGTGTTTGAATTAATTTTTTTTTTTGCAGCTTTTTTTCATTTTTAGTGAACTTTTTTCCAATATTAACCTAAATAAATGTACTTTCTAAATTCTTTTCATCAAGAGAAAACTAAAAAATAAAGTTTTTTGTCAAAACTTAAAAAAAAGTTCATATAAGACAAACCAAAACCAACTTAGCAGGCTTTTGACTTTTTTTCTTTTTTCAAATTTAGCCATAACGGGCATACTTTTTTGAATCCTCCTATCACAAGGACTAGAAAAGTAAATAATTTAAACTAAAATACAAAATAAGTTCATAAAAAATGAAAAAAAAGCTCCAAAAAAAGTTGCAAAACTTTTTAGTCCAAATATAGGCACAATATTACGTGATATTATTTTCATAGTATTTTTATCAAATAATATTTATAATATTTTAATTTTTAGTAAATTTTTTTAGCATTAATCTAAATAAATATACTTTTTAAATTAATCTCAACATGAAGAATAAAATAAGAAAGAAAATTGGATCAAAAAAATAAAGAAATTCGTTAAAAAAAAACAGCTAAGTTGGTTTCTTTTCTTTTAAGTGATATTTTTTTTTTTTTGCAATTTGCTTCCAAATAATGAGACATTTTAGCTAAGTTGGTTTCTTTTCTTTTAAGTGATTTTTTTTTTTTTTTGCAATTTGCTTCCAAATAATGAGACATTTTAGATTTCTCTTGTTGCGAGGATCTTGAAAAATAAAAAAATTTATTTAAAAAATAAAAAAACTTGAAAAAAATAAAAATAAAAGGCTTCAAAAAGAGTATTAAGCTTTTTAGACCCAACATAGGTGGTGTTGGGCATAGTATCTTATAATTTATAATTTGTAGCAGAAATTGTGAGTATTTGATAAAAAATTTAACTTGTAGTTAAAATAAAAAAAAAATAATTAAAAATTGTAGTTGAAATTGTAGGTATTTAAAAAAATTTATAATTTATAACTAAAATTAGTAGTATGAAGTTAAAAGCGATTAACAGTACTTTACCAAACACCCCATAAACTAACTAGATACTTTTTATTTTTTTATTTATCCAATAAAAGTTAGTAATTACTCAGTAGTCTTACATTGTCTACATGGTGCTCCATTTAATTATTTAGTAAAAAACACTTAACTTAGGATAATATTATCCTACATTTACTTAGTAGATAAGAAACAAAGTTTGTGGTCATTACATATTTTTATTTGTCAAAAATACTATATAGCCAAATGACATGTGATACACTAAGAACTGGGCCACCATAGTCTTACTTAAAATATTTTTCATTTTTTTGCCATAGCATTGAGCCTCTGTTTGGGCTATCCAAAAAGTTACTCTTTTTATTTTTTTTAAAGCTCAGCTTTTAAATTATAATATTTTGTATAACTTAAAATTTTATTAATTTTTTAAATTTATTTTTTAAATACTCTAACTTTTTTTTTAAATAAAATGATCTATAATACTCTCAAATAAAAAATTAAACTCTATTATCAACAACAAAAAAAAAGCCATGCTAAATCTTAAATACTATAGCTTAAAAACAAAAAATAAGATTATATTAAATATTTTAATAAAAATATTTAAAAAATGATCTTAAAAAATTATCCTAAACAATTTAATTTTTTTTAAATTTTCTTTTAAAATTAATCTTTTTAAACATTGAGTAATCCTTTAGTAGTCCCGGAATACTACGTGACATTGCTTATATAGTGCTCATCTAAACATGTAGGAAAAATATTTTGCATGCAATAATGTGAATTCACTTTTTTTAGGTAGACAGAGACAATGAAACTTATTTAATATGCGTCGCATATTCATATTTATCGAAAATATTAACATGGGTAATGTCACATGGTACATCACGAGCACCACCATGTATTCCTAAACTATGCAATAATATAGGTCTCGTTTGACAATTGGGATTTAAATCAAGCTTTTTGTTTAAAGCCTTTTTAAGTCAAATAAGTATAAGGTTCATTTGATGAATTGTACGGGTGACTTTAAATCTAAAGGTAATAAGTCAAAAATTTTGGCTTAATGTGATTTGAAGTGAAAAGACAAAATTTGGGTTAAAGTTATTATAATCTTTAAAATTAATTTTTAAATAATTTTATGTTCAATATGAATCTTATTTGATAAATTTTGACGGAGTATATTCTAAAAATATAATTTTTATAAAAAAATAAATATGTATAATAAAAGTTA
>JAOTRH010131431.1:0-14252 GCA_034768845.1 Heliamphora exappendiculata | reverse complement strand
ATTGTTCTCAACTATGTATTTTCCTTCCTTAGGTTCTATCCTTTTAAAGCAGGTTCAGAAAATCAATTTTTTGAATGAGGTTTTCATGTATATAGACGATTTTCACAGTTTTTCAGCAAAAACTCTTGGGTGTGTCACCACTCAAGCGGTGGCCTGACCGCTCGAGCGATCTCTGCTGGATTTTAAAGTTGAAAATTTTTTTGAACTAAATTTCTTATAAGGAATCTTGAGGCACATATGGGTTACTCAAGGACATAATTTCCGAGGAAAGGGGTTTTCACATTGGGTTGGCTCACAAAATCAGATACGGTTTGTATTAAAATGGGCCAGGAACGCTACATTTCGACGTTTTGTTATTCCTTTTCATGATAGCATATCTATATGTGTTTTTATGCATGATCGGGCTTAAATATACATGCTGGGTTGGTTACCAGGGTCGTTGGGTGTTATGGTGCGAATTTTAAAATATATATATATAAATTTTTGCGAGCCTATAAATATCCAGCCTTAGATATTTTGGAAAAGATATTTTCCTAACTTACAAGCTAAGTTTTCTTTTTCCCAAACAAAAGCTCTACCTTCTCTCTAATTTCTTGGGGGCCCGGGGTTTGATTTTTAACGATCCAACAACTAATCCTTGCTATCGGCACTTGGGGCTACGCATTCATTCGGATGAAATTTTATTTCGACGAAGTTTGTCTTTTCACGTGGTTTGAGGTATCGAGTTTTTAACTCACTGTGGTAGGATCCTAGACTCTCATGTCTTATAAGGGTGCTACATGAAATTTTGCGTGTTTTTACCGTTTAAAAATGGATGAAAAATTGAGTTATGTTTCTAAAAGTTAGGTTTTGGGTTCAAAATCATTTTCGGTTGTTGTCAGTTTGATGTGATAGGTTTTCGAGGTATTTCTTTCAGTGCTTCTTAGTAGTGTAGGGTTTGGGTATGTTTGTGGGTGTCGAAAAGGAGTTTGGATGCTTTGATTTTGAGTTTCAGAGGGCTGTTCTAGTAGCTTGGAATCGATTTCTATTGTGAGTCAGTCGACTAAACTGGGCAGTTTAGTCGATTGGGTCGATAGTGGGGTTGCTCAGTCGACTGGACTGAGGTGTTCAATCGACTAACCTGGGTTTGAGGCTTTCTGTTTCTTTTCCAGTAGCTTTTTAGTCGACTAAATTATGGGATTCAGTCGGCTGAAGTGCTGTTGGGGCTGTTTTGTTGCTTTGGGTGGTCGTGTTGTGGTTGTGGGGGTTATTTATGTTTTGTTGTCATCCTCAGAGGTGACGGGGGTTTGTTAGACGTGGTGTTTACACATCGTGGGGTGTGTGGCATGTCGGGGGGTGTGTGGCGTGTCTGGGTCTTTGATCCTTTTCAAAGGTGGGTTTTGAAAGCGTCGGTGTTTTGTGAAAATCGTTGTGGGAGGTTTGGAGTTGGCCTTCAAGCTAGGCTTCGTTTTGTATGTTGATGGTCGTCTGTGGGAATAGAAGTCGATTGTGTGGCATGTGAGTGGATGTTGGGTTTGTGGCACGTGTTATTGTGACGGGTTATGTGGCGATGGCGTCGTTATGTGAAGTTTATTCGTAGTTTTGTGTAGTTAAAACTCTAGTGTTCTTCATGCATGTTGTAAAACGGGTATGTGATCTTGCTTGTGGTGTCTAAAACTTTAGTTTTATTTATGCATAAGTGTATAGAATATGAACAGTGGAGATGTTGTTCTGTGAATGTTAACTCTAGTCAACAGTGCATTAGTTGGGACTGAGGTCTCTCGGTGAAAGTCTGAGAAGGTACATTAGTTGGGGTTGAGGTCCCTCGGTGAAAGCCCAAGAAGGTGCATTATTTGGGGCTGCGATCCTTCAATGAAACCTCGAGAAGGTACATAGTTTCCATGTGAAGCATTGTATGTTTTCGAACCGTTTTCAAAGCTCGTGTTAGCCGTGATATAAAATCGTTTTCAAACTGTGGCGTTGAGATTTTGGGAGTTTTCAGAAATATTCAAAAATAAGAGAATTTAAAGATGTTTGAAAAATATTTTTAACACATTGAAAATGGAGTCGCCACTTAGTTTTTGAGAAAAATAAAAAAAATAAAAATGGCTTACTGATCTTTAAAGCGTTAACCAGAGAAAGAGGGTTCGAGAGCTAAGGTACGAATTGGAGAAAGTGTTAGACACCCCGTTCGCCCAACCATAAGGTTGGCATCTACTAATCATCATTGGTTCTTTAGTAGAATTTTTCAAATGCATGCAAATAAATAAAATGAAGGCAAAGAGAAAATATCCAAAATCAAATATAAAAAATACATAACATAAGTACATAGCACTCTAAATTAGAATAAATAAATGGATGAATTTCTAAGTTCTACGGTATGCAATTTCTAACTAAATGATACATGGAGCACATCTGCATGCAATTTTACAAAAATAACCTAAACTATCATAGAATGCATAAAATAATAAAATCATGCTAGAAATTGCTAAAATTACCTAAACATGAATTGTTGCAAAATAAGGTAAATTACTTTAGACACAAAATATTTTTAAGAAAGTAACCAAAATATGCATGTTATCAAAATAAACTAGATTGAAATTAACATAAAAAAGAATGCTAAATGTAAAATGAAAAGATATATATAAAAGAAAAAATTCTATATTGAAATAAAGCTTTCTGGATAAAGAAATTTAAAATAAGAATTTTATAACGAAAGAAGAATTAAAGATTTAAAGGAAATGAAAAAACTTTACAAAAGAAGAAAATTATGCTAAAATAAAAAAAATTAGAAAATGTTATTTAAAAAAAGAAAACTTTACTATTTACATTTTATACTTTTTTTAAAAGAAACAAAAGAAAATAAAAGAAAACAAAAGAAAATTATTATAATAAGAGAAAATTTATACCAACATTTAAAGATAAACTTAAAAGACTTTTTGTGATTTTTTTTTGGGGGGGTTTAATACTATAAAAGAAAGTAAAGTAAGCATTAAATAGAAAAAAAAAAAGATAAAGCTAATAATAGAATAAGAAAAGAAAAAATATATATAAGAAAGTTAAAACTAGTAATTAAAAGGAAGAAAAGAAATATCATAAGAAAAGAAAGGGAATACTAATATTAGAAATGTTAAATTGAATATTTTAAGCTAATAAAGAAAAAATGAGACAAAAAAAATTCTAGTAATGAAAAGAATATTAAGCTAATACTTAAAAGAAAATGACATTAATATTACAAGAAAAGAAATAAAAATGAAAATAAATGCTAGTAAAGAAAATTAAACTAATGCTAAAAAAATAAAAGAAATTAAATACAACTATTTAACTCAAATGTGAAATGTAGTATTGATTACTACATTCACATAAATATAAGTGTACTATTATAATAATTAACAATATTAATTGGTTGTAATTGTCAAAACATATTAGCACTATTTAATGAATTAATAAAAGAAAAAAAAAACAAATGTGTTAAGTGTGAATGTGAGGAAATTAATAAAGAACAAATTACATAAGGCAATTTAAACAATAAACGAAGTTAATTACGTTAACAAAAGAAGCATGCAAATTAAAATTGAAAGTTAACCCTATCATTCTAAAAGAGAGAGAATGGAGTTAGAAGGATCGGGGATCCAAACGAGGTACCTAGATTGTCGGGGAATCCTCAAGTTGGAAATGTGTCTCAATGGTCCAATCCTTGGGTGGTGATCCAAGCTAGGGTTGCAATGTAAACGTCGGAGGCTCGGATCTCGGTATTTCGACAGGGCTTCAGCGTCGAGGATCGAAATTGCTCGGCAACTCGACAGAGTTTCTCTCACTAACCCTCCCACTCAAATTTTATCCTTTAAAACGTACCAGAGGTACGGTATTTATAGAGTTCTTCTACCAATGAGATACAGCCACGTTTTAAGACATGTCAGGCCATTTGGAGTTGGCGGTCGCCATGTTTTTCAAAGGTTCCACAAGGTTCTATTGACGGTCGCCACAATGCAAGTTGGCGAACGCTGGATTGAAAGTGGCGGTCACCACTTTTGGCTAGGGTTTCTAAGAGATTCTATTGGCGGTCGCTACAATGAACATGGCGGTCGTTTTACTTGGACAACAAGTTTCAATGGCTCGACAAAATTTCTTTGGTTTGAAGGTTTCAAGTTCAAATACCGAGCTTGGATCACTTCTCGAGGATCGAACTGAAGTACTGTTCCACCTATTTTCATCATCGAATTCACCTAAGATTAGGCGGGGTCAAATTAGGGTGTATACAGTTGCCCCTCTTTGATATAACTTGCAAGCAATGCGTGAAGCAGGTTATATCAAAGACCTAGAGACAACAACCATTTGATCGAGCCGTCAATCTTAGGCCACAAACACACAAGTATGCATACGATGTTATTCGTACTCAAATTTTAATCGAGCTGCCTATGTACCCATTTGCTAGGGATCAGACCAAAACGTAGTTCACGGGATAAAATGCAGAGATGTGAGATAAGAAACACGGTGCAAATGCTAACATGATGCAAAAGCTAACATGATGTAAATGCTAACACAATGCAGATGCTGGTGTGATCGAACAAACCCTATAGATCAAGTTAAGATCTAAATGGAGTACGGGCGAGTCAAAGATTGAGTTAAGATCTAAGAACTTGGCTGGGGGTAAAGTAATTACAAGGATCGAGTTAAGATCTAAGAAATTATCTTAACCGTGAAAGTAATTGATCGGTTGAGTTAAGGCCTCACAATTTCGGGGTGAAAACGGGATAAAAATAATTAAAAACCAAGTTACGGCTTAAAATTAAATTTATCGGAAAGAAAATCACGAATTAATAGGTCGAGTTAAGACCTAAACATTCGGAATGAGGCACGATATAAAAATATTTAAAATTAAATTTAAAATAAACGACGCACAAAATTTTCTTGAAACATTTTGAAAAACACCCAAGATTTTATTTTTGAAAAGTCCCACCTAAGATAAAAAAAATTTTTTTAAGGAAAATTACTATTTTTTTGAAAATCATTTTTGCTAAAAATAAATAAAAATTTTGAAGTTAAAACTCACAAAAGGAAACTAATACCAAAATAAGCATACTCAAAGAAAATAAAACAAAACAAATATCAAAAACCCCCAAATAGCCCCTCTCAAAACCCCAAAACTTCATGATGATATTCTGATATGACGTGACCTTTCGAAACCTGGCGGCCGCAAAGACCATATCCGTCTGACACAGCGGTTGCTAGATAAAAACCATCCAAACATGGCGGTCACCATGTGTCTTTTGGGAAACTTGGCAGCCGCTAACATGTGACATGGCTACCCCCATGGTGAAATGCACATAAGGCCCCCTAGGTCACATGATTGTGGTTCATTCCTCCCATTCCATTCTTTCTCTAACCTTTTACTCTCTCTCTCTCTCTCAGTTCTCTCTCAACCCTATCTCAATTCCTTTCAACCCTCTCTTGCTTCCTTTGCTTCCAAGCCTTTTCACACGATGTTTACACTGTTGTTCATGATTCCATTATTCTCCACGGCGAGCCAAGGCCCTTCCGCTGTTGGGAGTTCTTCCACGGGGACTCTAAAAGGTACGGCTTCCATTCTTCCCACTGGTGGGGTTACTTCCACGCAGCCCACTGTCGCGATGGACGCCCTTGTTCTCAAGGCGGAGCGTGCCTCCCACCGAACTGTTGAGGAGGCACAGGCAGCTGTCGAGGCACAGGCTACTGCTGATGCTATTGCTGAGACTGCGATGGCCGATTTCTTGGACCCTAATGCTGGAGAGGGCCACCCAGCTTCTTTTGATCCTCATACTTACGCTTCAGCACCCTATCGCGTGGTTCCAAGTGGGATGAGACGCTACGAGCCTCCCACCGATGCTGCTGCTGCTGACGTTCTTCCGCGGGAGCCTGACCACCACATTTCTGGCCAGTGAACTTCGGTATGTATCCTTTCCTTACCGTTTTAATACCAAAGCATGTTTTTATTATATATCAAACGTAGACGCATGCATAGGATTCCCCATATGGTTATTTAATATGATGATGATGAATGATGATAAATTATGATTTATTTTGATGATGGTGTAATTGATGATTGCGATTTGAACTTAGTTTAGGTACCTATGCAATGGAGATTAAAACAGTAGGGATATTAGGATTTGAACAAACAATGAAATTGGCAATTATTTTAGTGAAAAGTACAACATAAAGGCTTAAATTTTTTTTTTAGAAAATTCCAAAATATTAAGGAAATGTTTGAAATATTTTAGAAAATCCTAGAACATTAGGGAAAATTTTGGGAATTCTTAGAAAAATTTTGAAAAAATCCTAGTTGAGAAAATTTTAAGAAAACCCTGGAAATTTTTAAGAAAATCTTAGAAATTTTTAAGAAAATCTTAGAAATTTGAGAAAAATTTTAAGAAAACCTTGAAATTTTTTAGAAAATCTTGGAATATTTTTAGAAAATCTTAAAAATTTTAAGAAAATTCTAAAAATTTGAGAAAATTTTTAAGAAAACCCTGGAAAATTTTTAGAAAATGCTAAAAATTTTAGAAAAATCTTTCTAGAAGATTTAGGCAAATTTTCAAAAATTCCTAAAAAATTTATCCTAAAAGGTTATAGAAAAAGGGGAAAAACATAAATATCAAAGGGAGGAGAGATTTATTTTCTTTTTTATTATTATTTTTTATTTTTTATTATATATTTTTTAATTATTTTTTTATTTTTTATTTTTGGAAAGAATAGGTGTCTCAAAATGATAGAGTTTTTGCCTAGCGCGCCAGGACTTTAGGGTCCCTAATCTTTTACTAGGACGTGCAAAAATCAAAGAATCGTCACTTACAAACGAACCAAGGGTTAGAGAGATTTGCCTGGTTTACCAGGGATTAGGATGCCTAGTTTTCTGGGGCTTGAAAGAATCGAAGGGTCGTCACTTACACACGAACCTAGGGTTAGAGAGATTTTTCTAGTTTTCTAGGGCTTAGGGTGCCTAGTTTTCTAGGGCCTAAAAGAACCGAAGGGTCATCACTTACACATCAACCTAGGGTTAGGGTGCCTAGTTTTCTAGGGCTTGATAGAACCGAAGGCTCGTCACTTACACACGAACCTAGGGTAGGAAGGTTTGCCTGGTTTACCAACGCTTAGGGTGCCTAGTTTTCTAGGGCTTGAAAGAACCGAAGGGTCGTCACTTACACATGAACCTAGAGTTAGAGAGGTTCGCCTGATTTACCAGGGCTTAGGGTACCTAGTTTTTTAGGGCTTGAAAGAATCGAAGGGTCGTTACTTACACACGAACCTATGATTTTTATTGCTTCCAGATATTTTTCTGCACTTTACTTATTTGACATATTCTCTGCTTGTTTTCTTCTCTTCAGGCCAGTCATTATGTCCGTGGCATCGGAGGTTCTACCTCTGGAGGGGTGTTGGAGTGGTACGATGCCCTCCTTGCTCCCAGCCGTGCTTACATCGATGCCTCTGGTTTTACACGGTCCATACCCCTGTTGGGTAAGACGAGCAACGACCGAGTATGGTTGACAGCTCTGGCGGAGCGGTGGTGGGATACCACAAACACTTTCCACTTCACTACTTTTGAGGCTACCTTAACACCTCTGGACTTCTCTCTTATCACGGGCATACGAGTTGGCGGTGCCCCTATTCCATTTGATCCCGCCATTGCGTAGTTTGTTAATGCTCTGATGTACTTTCTTGGAGCTATTCCCACACAGATGGACCGCGACCGGGTCATATACACATGCTTCTTTGACAGCTTCAGGCATTTTAAATGCACTAAGCCCTGCCACTTTGAGTGGGTCGCTTGGGGATTCTTGATGTATATGTTTGGTACCACCTTATTTTTTAACAAAGAGAATACCATACATTTGCACTACCTCGGTGCCCTTGCTCACGTCGACTGCGTTGCTACGTTCGACTTGGGAGGAGTCGCTCTTGCTACTCTCTACAGCTTCATGCAAACTCTGACCCGATTCCCCCAGGAGCTCAGCATCAGGGGATACTGTAAGGTCTGGGAGGTATGGCTTTAATTTTTGCATTTTTTCATTCATTTTTGTTATCTGTTATCATTTTCTTGCTGACATCTTCCTCTTTGCAATTGTGGACTTACAAGTTCCTCGATCTTCATGTCCCGACGAACTCCTTAGCAGACCCTTCAATCATTCCCCGTGTAGCCTAGTGGTCCTGAGGGCTGAAGGGGAAGAAGGCTAGGGAGAATAACATCGACCGGTTCTGGGTATCACTAGACCGGCTGACCCTTGACCAGGTATCTCTATTTACTGCTTACTATTCTGTACACTGCTTCCTGCATTATATTGCTCACTGCACTGTTCTTTACATCATTCACTGTATACTGTTCACTGATAATTGCCTTTATCGATTACTATATACTGCGTTGTTCACTATATTCTGCAGGTTCACTGGGATGTCTGGCAGGGGGTAGAGGATCGGGCCAGCGCAAACCTGATACGTAGCTGTGACATTACCATGAGACGTATCTTGCTGGAGTGCCCATTTGGACGGGAGTACTAACTAGGAGAGCAGCTGGTTCGCCAGTCGCTTGGCCTGGATCACTTTTGCATCCCAGTGGTCCCTCTAGCCTGTATGCGCTGGACCAATCACCTGAGCTGGGTAGATCTTCTTTTAGAGCTGGTGGGGACGCATGCTGTGGAGCTACTGGTACCAGAGGAGGACTACACAACTTAGGCCCGGGCCTAACTGTTAGGACCACTAGGTCCTGGTCCGACTGCCCCTGGTGGTAGGAGGAGGGGATAGGCACAGGAGGGTGCTGGTGCTGGCACTGCCGAAGCCGATGCTGCTGGAGTTGCTGCTGATGCTGCTGGTGGGATGAGAGCTATGGAGATTCCATGGGAGATTCATACAGTAGCTTACAACTACCCCTTCCCTCTATCAGTTCCTGTTCCGCTAGCACCTGAGTTCATGGCCGAGCTCAGTCAGGTTTGTCTTTGTCCTTTCTTTTTCCATTTGGTTACTTTCTTCACTTTATTTACTTACACTGCCTAACTTTTGTTTACAGGTTAATCAGGCATGGCTAGATCACCTCTTGTATGTTTTTACTAGTCAGAGAGCACTGATCCGTCAGATTGATGCTACTGTACGAGCGGTCGGCATCACTTTTACGCCAGCGGCTATAGTAAGTGTTCTTATAACTCTTTTCAACCTTTCTGTACCATTTTCTGTACTCTATTCTGATCTTTGTTTTCTTCTGATAGCCTTTGGTACCCACTGCTGGCATAGTACTACCGTAGGCTCCGGTTAGGCCTCCTGCTCCAGCCCCAGCCCCGGTTTGAGGTCGTGGTTCCCGGGCATCTTCTCGGGCTCATTCTAGAGGATCAGTCTCATCTGCTCGGAGCCGATCCAGATTTGTCTCTTCCTCTGGCAGTGATGATGGCGATGACATTGATAGACTCTTCGAGGATGATATCTTGGAGGAGGCTAATCCTTCCTCCCGCCAGGTACGCCCGAGGCACACCTGAGAGAGAGAACTTCCCTCATTTTCCCTAGTTTTATTTTTCTTCTTCTACATTTATTTTGATGGGCCTACGTTCCCTAGTTTGACACATTTTTACACATTTACCAGCTCCATGGGCCGGTGTGCCCTAGTTTGCTATTTTGTTGGGCCTGGGTTCCCCGGTTACATTTTGATACATTCTGATGTATTCTGGGCCTTTGTGCCATTTATTACTCCACATACTTATCTATTGCATGCCTTTCTTTTATTTACCGCTCAAACTGCCTTGGATGCATAATACAAATGTCAAGACTTACACAGAATGCAGAAACCACCAACTGATACATGCTTGCCACTTTTTAACATGGTGATCGCCATAATCAACATGGCGGTCGCTATTTGCCGTAAACGCTTACATGGCGGTCGCCAGTTACAACATGGTGGTCGCCTGGCCAAAGGGCTGATGTCACTGTACTACGCTTTTCAGAGTTGGCGGTCGCCACCTTGAACATGCCTTTTGCCAAAATTTTAATTTTCCACCCTTTCCTGCCTTATAAATACAACCCTGAAGGACCTATTTTCTGTTGTTCTTGCTCAGATGGCTAATCCCCTTTCTTCATTGATTGAGGCATTCTCTCATGTCGAACGTTTAAACTTTGCCCCTTTCGGTATCAACTCCTTATTTTCCTCTCACGATCATAAAGATTGACGGGCCTTTGCTGAAAGCAGCTGCACAGCTGTGGGACCCGCAATCCCACGTCTTTTGGTTTGGCCTTGAAGAGCTATGCCCCACCGTGGAGGAGTTTGCTAGTATTTTAAATTTAACCCCGCGAAGCTCCATCGTTGTTCCCACTTTCTTTCTTTGAACCCATCAGCAGGTGATACATCTTTATGGTCTATCTAGGATGGAGGCCTCTCTTCTGACACAAGATGACTGTCTTGACATACCTTGGATCATTGACAGATTTTGTCCTACCGGTGACCTTAGTGACCTCGACTTTCAATTGCAGTGACGTTATGCTCTTTGCTTCTGTCTTCTTGCCCAGTACCTTCTCGTTCCCTATGACGGGCGAGTTAGCTGTGCATTGGTTGACATTGTCGATCAGATGTGGATGGGGAGGAATTTTGTACCACTTATCTTGGTCGAGACACTACTGGGCCTAGATGCTGTTCATCGTGGTGAGACCACTACTTTTGCTGGAAGCCCCTACTCCTTCAGGTAGATTTAAACCTTTCCCTTTATCAGACTTGTGTCATACTGCAAAGCTCTGCTCTCATTGATTTAACTTTTTGCTGTAGATCTGGCTGATTGAGAAGGTTAATCTTGTACAAAAACCACCCACCGATAGACACAGTGTTGTAGCTTTCCTATACCGCCCTTGTTATCAGATATGCAATACCGATGCATCCTGGTGACAGTACCTTTCTCCTCTGACTGGCCCAGATATTACCTGGCAGTGCTCCTGGTGGCGGATTCCTATCATGACTCTAACTACTATGGATCATCCGGGTGTTCTGCTTGTCGGTCTATGTCGGGCTACTTTCTATTACCCCCATCGGATCATGCGACAGTTCAATCGTAGTCAGATTATTTTTCCCAGTATTCGAGACCGTCTATTCTCATCTGCGTTGCAGGATCCATTTCTAACACTGTATCAGGATGCCTGGCCTTCTCGTTCACGTATGAAAATACAGGAGCTGCAATGTCACGATCTTTCTGATTAATACAACACGTGGCTGATGTAAGATCGGGAGAAGAAAGATAAAGAAGAAGGAAAACAAGCAACAAAAAGGAGAAGGATTTGAGGCTTCCTGCTTTGTCTTAAAGATTTCACAGCTTTTCTTTTTTTCGTTTGTAGAGTTTGGGACTTACATTCCCTTCCTTTATTTTCAAAAACTTTGTAACTCTGATCAAAGTAATGAAAACTATCGCTTTTATGTTTAAGATGATTCAAATTTATCCAAAGTTTTTTCAACGACTTTATTATCAAAATTCAAAGATACACTTGCATTGGTCTTACTTAGATTCAAAATGATTTAGAACACAGAAAGTGGCAAGACTTCTCAAATTAAGCTTCCTTCATATCCCAAAAAGATGAAATCAGGCCATGACGTAGTTCGGGCTCGGTTTACTCTCGGGTATTGACGCTCTCCTTTTTGTGATGGCCTAACTTTTGCCAAGATCGCCCTTTTGGGTTTTCGGCCTTGCGGGCTGCTCTAATTTTTACCCGAGTTTCCTTTTAAGTTTTTAACTCAGCGAGCTTTTATTTTATTTTTATTTTTACCTCAAGGGTAGTACTTTTTGAGTTGATCGAGATTAATTGGAGTGGAGAACACATTGCCATCCAAATCCATAATAATAACTGTACCACCGGTCATGATGGTTTTGATGAGAAATGGTCCGGACTAGTTTGGCTTAAACTTGCCTCTCAGGTCAAAGATAGAAGCTCTGATTTCTTTGAGAACCAAATATCCTTCTCTGAGATCCCAGGTTTTAACCTTCTTATTGAATGCTTGAGCTATCATCTTTTGATAACTTTGTACATGAAATAGAGTTTGCAGTCTTCTTTCATCAAACAAGAGCAATTCTTCCATCAGGTTCTTTTGTCATTCTGCTTTTGGAATACTGGCCTCAGCCACCACTCTTAGTGAAGGGATTTCTATTTCAATAAAAAGTACAGCTTCCATCCTATACACTACAGAGTATGGCGTAGCTTCTGTTGAAGTTCTGATCGACATTTGGTATCCCCAAAGTGTAAATGGTAGATGCTCCAGCCAATCTTTTTATGAGTTGATTGTTTTTTGTAGAATTTTCTTGATGTTCTTGTTTGTTGCCTCAACCGCTCCGTTAGCTCCGTTGGTCTGTGGCAGATATGATGACGACTTGTGGGCAGTATCCAGTATTCTTTGAAAAGATCCAGGACTTCTCATTGGAAATGCAAGCCATTCTCTGATATGATCTCGTAGGGGACCCCGTACCAAAAAATGATGTTTTGCTTGATGAATTTAGCAACATGGGAGGCTTTCAATACTGAGTAGGAGGCTGCTTCCACCCACTTGGTAAAGTAGTCAATGGACACTAAGAGAAACTCATGCCCATATCATGCCTTTGGTGTTACCTTACCGATCACATTAATGCCCCATACCGGGAAAGGCTATGGTGATGTCAGGTTATATAACTGAGATGGTGGAACGTGCATGAGATTTGTGTGAATCTGACAATTGTGGCATCTTCGCACGAACTGTATATAGTCTGTTTCCATCGTCTGTTTCCATCGTCATCCAAAAGTATCTTTGTCATAAGATTTTCTTGGCTAGCATATTCCCACTCATGTGTGGCCCACAAATTCCCGCATGAATTTCTTTCATCAATTCTTGACTTTCTTCATTGTTGACGCAGAGCTTGTTGACCCCAGAATGCCCTCGTTTGCATAGTCTACCACCACAAATGACAAACTGCGCAGATAATCGTCGTATCACCCTTTTGTCCTTTTTTCTAGCAAACTTGGGGTATTTTCCTTTCTCCACAAAATTTTGAATATCAAAATACCATAGAAAGTCGTCAGTGCTTTCCTCGTGTAGTGACCCGGCACATTTTTATTTTGAGTAATTATTTTTGACATAATTAAATTAATGGGAATGATTCGTTGTACACTATTGACGTGTGTGAGAACTCAAGATAATAATTGGTGATTGATTTTATAATGACAATTTTAATTTATTTATTCAATTAAATTAATGGTTTAACTCAGGTAAAATAAAATTACCAGTTAAAGTATAACTATTATCAAAATATATGCATTTGTGAGTTTGGGAGATTTTCAAAAAAAAAAAATGAGAATGCCTCTCAGCCAAAGCTGAGAAGCTTCGGGAAGAACACAGAGAGAGAGAGGTGACGTAGGGAGAGAGATCGAGAGAGGGAGAGAGCGCTAGAAAACAAAGAGAGGGACGAAGCAGAGAGGAAGAGACATTTCTAGACACAGAGAGAGTAGAAAAACCGAGGGAGAGAGAGAGACGAAGGAGAGAACGCGCTAGTGCGCGCGACCGCCGGCCACCGCCATGTCCCGCTACTCCTGCAGCCATCCGCGGCGCCTCCCTCACCCCACCACCACGCCATCGGCGCCCCCTACTCCTCCTATCTTGGCCGGCGACCACAACCCAGCTACCACCGAACAGTCCCGCCTTCCTCGTTGTCGTCTTCTTCTTCTTCTCACGGTGGTTTATTTCTTATGGAGCTTAGACCAAATCTTTGATTCTAACTGAGATTTGGGAAATCAATCATCAAATTAGAGGTTATAAGGATGGGGTTTCAGACAACATACCAAGAAAATCAACATAAATCACCAAAGAGCCGCGGTAATTTTCTTCTCTGTTATGCGTCTCGTTCATCCTTTCCCCCTCTTTATACTGATTCTCTTTCATTTATTTTTGAATTGGGAGGCCACCGGAGAGGAACCAAAGTGCAATCAACATATTGGAGCCTCATGGATCAAGAACCTGACCTGGCCGAAAGTCCTTAGAACAAAAAACTCGAGTTGACCTAACCTAGGGTTTTTGCAATTTGGGGCGAAATTCACAAGACTCTGCTTCTACCAGGTAGGATTTAGACTAATTTGAGTGCTTTACAATGCTTTGTGTTGATTTTTCAAAAAATTCTGCAAAATCCTAAATTTCTAATAACGGAAGGAATGTTACACCTAAACTTGAGCTTACAGGATTTGAGTCATATACTAATATTGGGATATTTAATTGGCAATTGAAACTTATAATAAAAGTGTGTAAATAAATTAACGGCATCAATTGG
>JAOTRH010131420.1:0-14253 GCA_034768845.1 Heliamphora exappendiculata | reverse complement strand
CCGAAAAGGAAAAAAAACAGAAAAGAAAGGAGATAGGAAGAGAGACTTGGCAAACTGATGACAGAAAGAAAAGCAACTATCTGGAGAAGAACAGTGGGGCTTCGAGAGAGAATTTTCCTCTTTTCACTTTTTTCGGTTTTCTTTCCACATAATAGCTAGTGTAGGTGATTGTCTTTTGAATCATTGAAATTATTTAGGGTTTATGAAGATGAACAGAAGCATCATCGATTTGTTTTTTGGGTTTCCTTTCTTCTTCATCTCATTCTTATTTTATAAATCAGAAAAATGAGAACTAACCTTATAAATCAAGGATGTTGGTAGGGAGTGGCGGTGAAGAGCACAGTGACCCAGTGGCGATGAGCGTCGGTGAGTGTTGGAGAGAGATAATCTAGCGGAGGTGAGAGAGAAACCAAGAGTGCGATAGAGAGAGGCGAGAGATAGATCCGAGCGGCGCTGAGTCGGTGGTGGGAGAGAAACTGAGAGTGGGGGAGAGTGATAGGTGAGTGACGAGGCGCCATCGTCAGAGGCGTCGAGGTGAGGCAACGCTCGGTGGCGATGTCAGAGAGGCGCCAATCTCCTCTCTATAACTATGTGTTTCAAAGGCGCCGATCTCTCTCTGTGTGCGCTCTTCCACGGCACCGCTACTGTGCCTCACAAGCCTCCCCCGTTGGATGAGTTTAGAACGAATAGTAGCCTTTGGATTAATCCTGTGCCTCACGCCTGTGCCTCACACTCTCCTGTGCGCCTCCCCTCGCCGTTAGATTTGGTTAAAGCATTATGAGCCTTTGGATCAAAACGTACCTATCACATCAACCTAGGTATATTGCACAATGTTTTAGTGTGTTTCTAAAGAAACACGAGAATTTTTTACTAATGTTTTGTTTCGGTTGCTTAGGAAACAGAAACGTTTATGAAATTTCGATGGAAACAAATAGAAATTTTGTTTATTAAGAGAAGGATGGCCTCTGCTTTCTGGATACTGATCGTGCAGTTTCTCAGTTCTCACACGGCATCTGACTTTAGTGCTTATGTTACTCCTCTTTAGTGGGATTTTTTGTTAGACCACCTCTCTTCGGCTTAATTTAAGTACGCTATTATTATTCTGGGTTTTGTGTCTAGTTTAGAGTGTGAAGATTGTCAATTTGACACATATCACCATAGTTCTTCTAGTAGTCATAGTTGTTGGTCTGAGTTTTTGGATGTAATTCCTATAGATATTTGGAATCCTTCTCGAACTCCTACTACTAATAGATATTTCTATTTTGTTATATTTGTTGATGATTATTTTTGTATGATTTGGTTATTTTTATGAAAAACATACGAGTTACCCTCCTATTCTCACTAAGTATTCTAATGAGATCTTTATCCAATTTGACAAATGCAAAAAAATCGTTCGAGATGATAATGCTTAGAAATATGTATAATCTATTGTACACATGCAGGTCCCAAAATAGTTTTAGGATAATGCTGTTCTTACTGCATGTGGAGACAACACATGAGATCAGGTAGAAGTTGAAAAGTCTTTACATGAAGAAAAATTTGGCTAACAAGTTGTATGTGAAGAAACAACCGTATGGATTGTAGATGAGAGAATGTACAAACCTATTAGAACATCATAACGTGTACAATATGCTCATCACACAACTACCCAGGTTTGGAATAAAGGTTGATGAGGATAAAGCGATACTCATGTTGGCATCGTTTTCAATATTTTATGATCAATCTAGTGACAACGCTGATGTACATGAATGATACTCTAAAACTGGAAGAGGTGATCAGTGCTCTTTTGTCACATGAGAAGGTGAAGAAGGATGGTGAATCAGATGCAGATGGACTGTTTGTGGCTAGGTCTGGGTCAAGCAGGGGAAAAAGTAAATCCAGTGAGCAGGGTTCCAACAAAGGAAGATCTCAGTCCAAGTCACGTGCAAAGAAGGATGCAGAGTGCTTCTACTACCACAAAATTGATCGTTACAAGAACCAATGCCAAGAACTAAAGAAGCATTTGAAGGATAAGAAAAAACGAAAAGCACTTTTAGAGTCTGTCAGTTTTGCTAAGGAGTCATTAGACAGTGAGGTAAACATAGATTTACTTTCAGTATCTCCCAATTTTAATTTTTTTATCAAAGTCTTGAATATTAAATTCGGGGTGCTCTTATCATGTGTCAAAACAAAAGAGTGGTTTGACATGTATAAACCTTGCAATAATGGTACGGTTCTAGTGGGGAATGATGCAGCTTGCCAAGCCATTGGAACGGGTACAGTGATGATCAAGATATATGATGGAGTTGTGAGGGTTTTTGAGAATGTCATACATGTTCTAGGGCTGAAGAAAAATTTAATTTTTTTAGGAGAACATTAGACTCTTTGGGTTGCGAGTACACAGCAAAAGGTGGAGCGATAAAGAGTAGCGGAGGCGCTATGGTTATCATGAAAGGGCAGAAAGTTGGAACCTTTACAGATTGGTAGAGGATACGATGGTAGGTGGAGTTACCACTACCACACAGGCAGAGCCCAGTAGGGACGACACAAAACTTGAGCATATGCAGCTTGGTCAAATTGACAAGTGCAGTATGTTAGAGCCTCATAAGAAGAGAGCGGCAGTCGAGGTGGAGCTTGGGCAGAATTGTTCACCCATAAAATTGGGTGATGGTGGTTCAAATCAGCAGCAGCGAAAACAGTGCAGTGGAGATCATTTCTCTTACAAGAAAGCTACAAGCAGCTCAGGGAAAGATAAGTGGTAAGTAGCAATGTCAGAGAAGGTGGAGTTATCATAGAAGGCTGAGACTAGGGAGTCGGTAAGATTGCTCAAGGATGAGAAGGCTGTTGATTGCAATAGGGTCAAGTTCAAGCATGGTTTGGACTTGTTCTAGGTTCATTTAGGTTAATGATCAAAGATGGTGGAGCACCCATACCCGTGAAATGGGTGCAAGCCAAGGTGACTAACAGTTCTTCAAGATAGTTGAGACATTCAAGTTAGGGTGGAGATTTTTGGGTTTGCCTCTCGAATTTCTAGACTAAAAGGTGAAGAAGAAAGTCTATCATCAGGACAAACTGATTGAGTGGTTTAGGGACCGATCGATCGTCTGCACAGAAATGTCAAAGATAGAACGATGGACAGATCGAGTTGGATCGACAGATCGATCGAGTTGGATGGTAGCAATTATCTAATTTGTTCTCGTGCCTATTGTTTAGTCATTGCTGCTCATGGTATATTTGGATATATCTCTGGCAAAACTAAACAATCAACAGTTGTGGGGCTTTCTCGTACACAGTGGATAGAGGAAAATGCCCTTGTCATATCATGACTATTATATTCTATGCAGTCCTCTATTAGTCCCAGCTTTTTACATCTGGATGCTGCACATAAGATTTGGTCTACTGCTGCCCAGACGTAATTCTGAGACTGGCAATGATGCTCAACAAATGAATTGAGAAAGAAACTCTGTGGGTTAGATCAAAAATACCAATCTCTGGTTCAGAATTACGCTGAGTTGACTAGTTTGTGAAATGATATTGATTATTATCAGAACTTTCATGCTATTTGTACTACTGATGCTGTTGTTTTTTAGAAGATGGTAGAAAATGAGAGGATGTATGATTTCCTAGCCGGCTTCAATGTTGACTATGATTCAATCCGTGTTCAGATTTTGGGTCGAGATCTGTTTTCTATCATGCGATAGGCGTACACTTATGTTCAACAAGAAAAGAGCCGCTGTCATGCTATGGTTCCTCTTTCTAGTTAGGAGCATTCTATGTTAACTGTTACATCTATCAACCGGATTGGCCCGCCTAGTTATACCAAATCTGGGGAGAAGAATGGATCCATAATTTGAGATTAGTTACGCTGTGAGCATTGTGGTAAATCCCGTTCACGTCCCAATTAGATGACCTAATAACATTCTTATTTATATACGCGGTGAACATTCTTATTTATTGATTCACGATTTACGACACTAAACTTTCGATTCACAATTTGACAACTATGCCACCATTTGAAGTAGTTCAACCTTTTGTTTGCCTTACCTGATGTCTTGTGTTTGTCCCGTCTTTATTTTCCGATGCTCTTGCTTGGAGGATTCCTCATCTTTGCTTGTCTTTTTATTGGTTGAAAATATGTTAGACTATAATTTGTTTTTTGCTGCTTTAAAAGATCAAACAAAAAATAAATTTTCTAAGAACGAATCCTGAGAGGTATAGTAAACCATTTTTTAAGATAGATGCATCTCCTTTCCATTTAAAGATGTGCCATAATGACGTCAAATAAAAAATAAATTTGGTGTCAATATGGCATATCCTTGTTACTAAATTGAGATGCTCTGCTTTGTTCAGATGGTAGAGGTGCTATGATTTGGTTTGCAGAACATGGTCTCAGTTTTGGCTTTTACCATTGTTAGCTGAAAAATGGCTGGTGTATTGGTCAATGTGTGATGGATAAAGTATATGCTTCACTGGGATGTAAGATGCCTCCCACTAGGAAAATGGGCATAATAGATCTGTCCATGTTATATCCTGACCAATGCCTTCTTTCGAGATGCTATTATTCTCAGTGGTGGTTTGGTAAGTGCTAACAATTACAGTGGAAGAAGAATACATGATAGCAGTCCTATTCTGCACAATTACAAGTTCATTTTTTTTTTCAAAATTTCGATACAGATTGTTTTATATTATTAACTTCTCAAGGTCATTACCTCAAGTGTTGATTCCCGGGAGGGATAACATGGAGCATTACCTGCTAGAAACTTGAAAATCATATATATTAATTGTTTCCTTGTAAGGTTTTTCAGGCTTCATGTTTGTCAATCGTTTCACTGTTTGTGCTTAAAATCCTCATGTATTGATCCCAAATTGCGTGTTCTAATAAATTCGTGTTCTGATAAATTAAGTTGAGGAGGTACTTATTCTCGAAATAAACATGCTAACTATGCAGGATCCACCTGAAGATGCTGTTGTTACGAGCTGTGGGCATGTCTTTTGCAATCAATGCATCTGTGAACATCTTACAGGTGATGACAACCAGTGCCCCACCACAGATTGCAAAACTCGACTGAGTTCAACATCAGTGTTTTCTAGAGCTACATTAAAATGTTCTCTCTCTGGGCAACCTGATCAGGATAGTACTCCTGATGGTTTTGGTTCTGAAGTCTCTGATAAGCTTGATCCTGGTTCATGGAGTCAATCGTTTGATTCTTCTAAAATCAAGGCTGCTCTAGAGGTCCTGCAATCACTTTCCAAACCAAGACAGTGTACATTGAAATCTAATGATGAAAACGCTACTTGTCTAGAAAACTCCTCCGCATCTCTTTCGACGGGGTCGGAGCGGACTATGCTTGAAAACATTAACTCAGATTTGGGAAAAGGTTCGAATGATTCGATTAAAGTAGCAGGAGAGAAGGCCATAGTCTTCTCTCAGTGGACAAGGATGCTGGATTTGGTTGAAAATTGTCTTAAGAATTCTTCCATTCAGTATAGGAGACTTGATGGAACAATGTCTGTTGTTGCCAGAGATAAAGCTGTGAAAGATTTTAACGCTCTCCCTGAGGTTTGTGGTGGTCTCTGAAATCTTTTGTTGGCATGCTTCAAGTTTGGATTCG
Organism: Heliamphora exappendiculata; assembly: GCA_034768845.1. Classification (NCBI taxonomy): domain Eukaryota; kingdom Viridiplantae; phylum Streptophyta; class Magnoliopsida; order Ericales; family Sarraceniaceae; genus Heliamphora; species Heliamphora exappendiculata. Next base: position 8,662 of record JAOTRH010131420.1, on the reverse strand, counting down.
TTTAAAATTTTCAATTGATCCCTATACTTTGTTGTTGTAGGTGTCCGTTATGATTATGTCTTTGAAAGCTGCTAGTCTTGGACTGAACATGGTTGCAGCTTGTCGTGTTCTTCTTCTGGACCTCTGGTGGAACCCTACAACTGAAGATCAAGCAGTGGATAGAGCCCATCGGATTGGACAGACCCGTCCAGTTACAGTTTTGCGGTTGACAGTGAAAGACACAGTTGAGGATCGCATTTTAGCACTTCAGGTTTTATTTTCTGCTCAAATCTTGCGTAGGTTTCTTTTCCATTGTCAATGTTAAATTTATAAAAGTTTTACATTTTGATGATACTATTTACTTTGCACTGGCACTGAATTTTTTGTTTCCTTCTCCCCACCCTCCCGCCCAAAAAAAATGCAGTAATAATTGATTTTATGATGGGACGGGACTCGGATTGTGAACTTCTGTTCTTGATTGATTTTTCTTTCATATGTTCAATATGTGGCGCTAGAGGTAATTTAAATGCTGAACAGCTTATTTCCATTAGAACAGCTGTTAAATCCATAGGTGTGGATAAATTGATTTATTTCCAAATAGTTGTTGCTCGGTTTCTTGGAATTTATCACCCTGTAATGGATATCTCGGCCAAGTAAAACCTTCGTATCATTGTATTCAAATTATTTGGTTGCTGGAAGGACAAGAGAAGCTAAATGGCGTGCGTTGAAGTTGTGAAGTGGAGTGGCTTGTCATTTAAGTGATCTAACGGGATATATGGCTCCGCATATATGTTAGTGAGAGTGTTCTTTGGACCTAGTTGTTACGGGTTTGTGGATTAATGCACAATATCGCAAATGACCATTCACTGTAGGAATACAGGGAGTTGAAAAATTGCACTTCACACTTGGTTTTTGTTTTATATATTCCCCATTCCTAAGAAAATATTTTCTTATATTAAAATTAACTACTTATCTTTGGCTCATGGTTCCAACTTTTAGTGTCTGTCTTCTGTCTCTGGGCAGAAAATAGTAACGCGAAAACCCTGATCTGTTTTGCAGCAAAAAAAGAGAAGGATGGTTGCATCTGCATTCGGTGAAGACGAGACGGGTAGTCATCAGACTCGCTTGACAGTAGAAGACTTGAAGTACCTGTTCATGGTCTAATTACACCATTCTTTTATAGTTTATTTGGGTGCTCTTTGTTTTTTGTCTATATAATTCATTATTAGCAACAGCAATTATCTTCACAGTTGAAGCTTTTTGTAACGATAGATCGTCGGCAGTAACTAGAGAAGAGGGCTTCATTTTACAAGGAGATCATGCAAATTGTCAAAGAACTGACATGATTCGACTTTTTAACGATCGATTTGTCTCACATTCTGGTTGTATTGGTTTTGGGAAGTTCAATGTGTTTGCAAGTACTAATTATAGATGCCCGGCCCTCTGGAGATTCTTTTTGGTCCAAATGTAAATGTTAACAGTTCCTTTTCACGTCTCTCCCCAATCTACAGATACTGCTGAACCTCATTTTGATTGGTAATTATGGTTTTGTTCATATTCTCCTTTGGTGGTTCCTATTTTATTTGTTGTGATCTGGTAGTTTTGCTTCACGAAGTTATGGAACAATCTTAACAGTGAAAATTTATTGGGCTAGCACCAAATCTAACTAAAGCGGTAGCCCATTGTACGAAATTTCTGCGTATGCAGGGTTAAAAAAAAAAAAGCGGACCATAAAAGGTCAATAATATGTAGTTTTATTTTGCATTTGTAAGAGGTTTTCATGTTTCGAATACGTGACTTTCAGGTCATACGACGATAATTTTATAGTTGAGCTAAGACTTTCTTTTAATAAAGACAAAATTAAATCACATTTTTTTTTATAGAAAGCTTTTTTGTCCTTCCTTTTTTTCTTCCTTTTCTTTTCTCTTTTCTCTTTTCTCTTTTTCTTTTTTCCAGATTTGGTCAATATCTCTTACTTCTTGAAACACTTAAAAAAGTAAAAATTCAAAGTGAATTACAAAAATGGTAATCAAAGACAAGAAAAACTCTGAGAGAGGCTTAGTTATACCATGACATTATTGCATCTTCATAACAACAACAAAACTAGGGTAACCACTTTCCATTACTATTTGGATAAATGATACAGCATGACAAGCCCAATTCAAACAACTCTTTGACATTATTACACACGGTCCTCTTCACCTATATTAATTGTTGGATGAAAGAAATTTTTACTATGATTTTTGAAGGTACATAGGTGAACTACTCAAGACACAAGGAGTGGGAGATGCAAAGAGGTCGTTCAGAAGCAAAGCGAGAGAGATTCCAGTAATGATGGGATGTAAGGAGGTAGTTCAGAGGGAGGTTGTGGAGTCACGATCTTTGTCGATAATCTGCTAGAGCAGATTCATCAGCGTTGGCTACTCGACATCTTGAACAAGTGTGGATGTGTGGGAAATATCTTCATCCCAAGGAAAACGAGAGAAAGAAGTAACACTCGGTTTGGCTTCGTGAGATTCCAGGATGAAAATGATGCTCTTAGGGCTATTGAAAGGTATGATGGCGTTTGGCGTATGGATAAGATGCTAAAGGTTATGAAAGCTAATTATGAAAATATCAAGAGGCTCGTAGCTATGGCCCCTAGTGTCAATGGTGTGGAGGAGAGCTAGCTCAGAAATTCAGGTGGTGTGGGTAAAGGAGAACATAATCGCAACCCAACCTCGAAGGATTGCATGGAATGGTGTGAGGAAGTGACAGAGGCTCCTGAGATTGATGAGGAGTTGATCAACTGTTGTGTTATTAGAATAGTCAACGAAAGGAAGATTATGGCGGGGATCCAATAGGCAATGAGGGCTGATGGGGTGTTCAACATTGACATCAAGCCTATGGGAGGTGCGAAAGTATTGCTACAATTCCCAGATCCTCAGAATAAGAATGACTTTTTGGCCAATGCCAAAGATTGGCTAGCAAACTGGTTTGATGTAGTTCACGGATGGTGCTATAGATAAACTAATCTCATCAGGAAAGTGTGGATCAATATAGAGGGGGGAACCTCTACATGCACAGAATGAGAAAATACTCACTCGCTTAGGGGAAAGATGGGGGTGACGTAATTAGGGTGGATGAGAGAACTAGTAGAAGAAAGATATTGAAGTGGGTAGAGTTCTACTTTCCACAAGCCTCAAGAATCCAATCCAATTAACCAGTTCTGACATTTAAAAGTAGGTAAATTCATTCATCCTATTAGATGCTGCTTGAGTGGATTTCAGCAACTGTATATGTGGGGTGAACCTTCGTCCATAGTGGGTCCCCATAACCTCAAAGCAAAGGTTTAGAAATCAAACTAGTAGATTCTGGTTCTAAAGAATTGATCAAGGAAGAAGCAGTGGGGGTGGGTCAAGCTGAGGAAAATCCACAACTTAAGGTTCCCAAGGAGGTCAACAACAAGGAGGGTTTAAGGAGGAAGGCATCAGAGCACTCAACTTTGGTGAGCCAAGTTCAGTAGTCAATTTCAGGTGGAGTAGCCGAGATTTCAAACCATATCATCAAAGGGGACAATACTTGTACAAGGGCAAATAGAGAGAGAGAGAGAGGTTTTAAAAGATGTGAATATGCTAGAAGAGGAAGGTCAATTGTGGCTGGACAACAAGGCAAAGGAGCAGAAGTGGAAATGGGAAGTAGCTGGGACCTATGTGGGAGCTAGCAATGATTCAGTCCACGCCGAAGGGTTCGGTGCTGAAGTAGCTGAGAGCTTACACCAAATGGATAATGTTCTGGTATGCGTGGAGGATGGCAGACCCGAGCAGCTACCTATTATGGGAAGCAAGAAAAAAAGGAAAAGGCTCCTACTCGAGCTTGGTATCCTCAGTCTTCTCTGTCAACCCATGATTTGCTAAACTGTAATAGTATCATCAGGAGGGAAGCTGAATTAGTACTGAAAACTAGTAAAGTGATGGATTTTAACTTTGTGGAAGGGGAGGATCAGACCCTAAGAAGTAGGAGGGAGCATGGGTCAGTTCGGGTCGATTTTGGGGTCAAATCGCCAACCAAACCGAATGTTAGGTTCATGGATTTTGCATCCATTTTTGCCCGCCGACCACAACGAAACTGTCCGATGCAAACCATTGGGTTCGCGGTCAGGTTCGGTTGGGTCAACGGATTGGGCTTTTTGGGTGATTAGCCGTCGACTACTAAAAATCACATTAGGCAACCATTGAAACTCCCAAGTCCCAAATATTCATCAAGAACGAAAATACATCAAGAATAGAAATTATGGTTGATTGTTAAGAACGAAAATTATGGCTGATTGAAGATCTCACTTGTTAACTCGTCGCGTGAGATCAACTGTAAACGAGAGGCGCCGCTTACTCGTCGTCTCACGTTTGAGAGAGAGAGAGAGAGATGCCGATTAGGGTTATCAACTTAGCGCGATTAGGGTTAGAAACTTAGCGCAATTAGGGTTAGCAAGCTAAATTCTAACTCTGACACGGTCACTGATTGCTGAGAAATGAAGTAAGAAGTGGGAATGGACGCATGGGTCTGTGACTGAGAATGCCCCTAATGCTTAATGAGTATGTAAGCGGGTTGGTCGGTCGGTTTTAATAATCTTTTTACTATGACTCATTTTTTAGTTGAAATCTGATTAGAATTTACGTTCATCACCCGTTTTCGGCCCATGGCCATGATAAATTTGACCGTTAGTGAAAACTCGGGTCGGGTTCAGGCGGGTTGGGCAGGTTATTGAATTTTTGCTCTCTCCTACTAAGAAGAGTGATAGCTCATGAGAAAGTTGATAATATTCAGCTAAGGGGTGAGGGCCTGCACTAATGAGAATTCTCTCATGGAATGTTGGGGGATTGGGGAGGATGAAAAAAAGAAGAATGGTGAGGAAGGTGGTCAAGTGCAGGCAACTCTAGATGCAACTAATCCAAGAAACCAAGTAGAAGGTAACTGACCACGCCAAGGTGAAATCTTTACGGGGTGGGGAAGATTGTGAGTGGGTTGAGTCGAATGCAAGGGAAAGCTTGGGGGGTCTCTTGTGTGTGTGGGATAAAGAATTCCCGGTAGTCCAACAGAAGTTTGTTCATCATGACTATATTACCAATTCAAGGGATTGCTCTAGAGGTCTTTAAATGTGTGATTGGCAATATTTATGGGCCTTGCGAGGCTACTGAAAGATTGGAGGTGTGGGAAGCCTTATGGGATCTGAAGATCTCTTTGAATATCCCTTGGTGTTTGGAGGGTGATTTTAATGAGATAAAGTCAATTGGAGAGAGATTCGGCTGCTGCAGAGTGAGTAAGGGAATGAAGCATTTCAAAACCATGATTAATGACCTTTTTTTCTTGGATATACCTCTTCTAGGAAGGCTGTATACTTGGTCTAACCTTCAAGAGAATCCCATTTGGAGCCGCATTGACAGGTTCCTTTTGAGCTGTGAATGGTTGACAGCTCATTGTCCCATTCTTCTTTTTGAAAAGACTCTCAATTGGGGCCCAAAGCCATTTAGATTCATTAATGCACTGTTAGAATTAGAGGTGCACAATATACATAAGAAACTCGAAAACTGAACTAACCCGACCTCTATGGGTTGGTTTGGTTTGATTTTTATAAGTAATTAGTTTGGCTCTGGGTCCTAAAAAAGGTAAATCGATAATATTAGTTCGATTCCTGAGTTAGTTTGAGATTAATCCGAACAAACCCGAAAATCAAACCGTATGGACCTGATTAATGTATATATATACATAAATAAAAAATATTAACAATTAGATTACATATATAATTATTGTGAGATTCATATAAAAATTATAAAAAACTTTTTAACTTTACAAATTAGAAAAAAGAATCATTAGATTAGATAATTATTATTAATTATTATTTATTTGTTATATGTCATTTATTTTTATGACTTTTTTTGTTAGATATTTATCATTTCTTTCACTAAATAGATTGTAAATAATTATTTAAGCTTTTATTTCATATTTTTATTATACTTAATGGATGTTAGCTTTTATTTGTTATTTCATTTCAAACTATGAAAATTTATACATATTAATTTTTTTCATGCGCGGAAAGTAATTTTTAAGATTTATGGAACCGTGGTTTCAAACCGAACCAACCCGATTTTTATTAGTTTGGTTTGGTTCTACAACACGATTGGATTTGTTATGGGTCCAAAAAATTAGAACCAATAAAAATTGGTTCGGTTATAAAATTAGTACGAAATCGAACCAAATCGACCCATGTGCACCCTAATTAAAATGTGCCTCTCACAAGGAAGTGCTGCCGGATGAGTGGGCTAAATATGAGATAAAGGGCTGGGGTATATGAGCTGCAATGCAAGAGAAATCTCAAAGATAAGATCAATTAGTGGAACCAAAATGTGTTTGGTAATATTGAAGATAGCATATATAAGGTTGAAAAGGAGATCAACAATCTTGACCTTTTTGAGGAAGTGGGAACACTTAAAGACGATCAAATTAAAAGAAAAATGGAACCAAAGGCACAATTATGGACACAGAAGGGCCGAGAGCTTATAGAGACAAAAGTGTAGGCAAACTTGGTTGAATCTAGGGCATATGAATACTACCTTTTTTCACTCCATGGAAAATAGAAGGTGAAAAAACGATTTACCTAAATAATTTTTTGTTTGATTTGCACGTGCAGAATAAAAGAAGATAAAAAACAAATAGACAAACAACCAATCATTCACAAGACAGAAGATTTTTACGTGTAAAACCCAATTGAGTAAAAAATCACGGGATTTATCCAAGTCCAAAAGACATGCACTATAATTAAAGTTTTAGTTATAAGAAACTTTTACAATACTCAGTTGAATTCTCAACTTATTGCTAACTAGTCTTCTTGCTGAATCCTCGTACACTAAATTCGTGCGAGTCTACCGTCGAAATCGTCCTTTGGTCTTCTTCACTTGAGACTCCTCTCAAGTCGTGTATGAATTAATCTTCTGGTATTTGAACAGTATCTTGAAGCTCTTATGACTGCATAAAACTATTCAGATAAAAATCTCTTGGACTCTCCTTGCCTTTAGAAAAAAAAAACAATCTCTTCAAGAACTGTCTGTCTCATCTCAACAGCCGCCATAAAAATAAATCAAAAGACTACTTATAACAAAACCCTAATGACAAACTAAGAAACAAAACGCGCACAAAATCGATCGATTGATGAATAGACCGATCGATCGGTGATTAGAAGCCCTCGGTAAAAACAAGACTGCACCAGAATTGAACTTCTACAAAAAAGACCAATCAATCGGTGAAAGCTTCTTCTCGATTCCTTCATAGGCAAGGCAAAAACTTTTAAAGCCTGTTTAAGGAAAAAAAACACTTTCCAAGAGCAAACAATTATGAAAGCATTGAATGGTAATATGAAAAATATTGCCACAGATTTTCCAAAAAGAAATGGCATATAAACGAACATAAAAATCTAACAATCTCCCCATTTGACAATTCTGTGGCAACACACGAATGAAAACAAATCCAACCAGGCAATCCATTCAGTAAAGTTATCCAATGCTATCCAATCCAAATGTTATCCAATGCTATCCAAACAATGCATTAATCCAATCCAAAAACTAATCCAGTCATTCCAACCAACTAATAAAAGAATGTTAGCCAATATACCAACCAACCACAAAAGAATGTTAGCCAGTGTTATCCTAACAAGGAAACCAACCAAAAACATTTTCCTCCTTTGGCATTGAATTGCCGACGAACACAAAAACAACAAGTAAAAGGCAGGGACCCTAAAACAATATAAACCAAAAATAAAAAAAAATAAAGCATCATGAATCACAAAGCAGGGGAAAGATGAGAAACGACATAAGGCATGAACTCTTGCATCGCCTACCACGTCTCGTGTTGATGTTGGAGCAGGTCATGAACATCAGCACACAGGAGACTATAGACACCCCAATTTGATCCCGCCTAATCTTAGACAAATTCGATGATAAAAACAGATAAAATAGTGCCCCAGTACGATCCTCGGGAGGTGATCCAAGCTCGGTATTTGAATCAAGTCATCAGAAACTTTCAAAACCAATGAAATTGTACCAAGCCATCGATAACTTGTTACCTAAGTCATTGCTAAAAGTGGCGACCACCATGTTCATTGTGGCGGCCGTCAATAGAACACTTGAAAACCTTAGCCAACATGGCGACCACTAACTCACATTGTGCCGGCCTCCAATAGAACCTTTTCCAACCCAGCGGCCGCCAACTTGCATTGTGGCGGCCGCCAACTTAAAATGGCCTGATGTGTCCCAAAATGTGGCAACACCTCATTGGTTGAAGAATTCTATAAATACCATACCCCGGCGTACGTTTTGAGTAGGAATTTTGAGTGGGAGAGACTTTGCCGATATACCGAGCGATCCTGAGCCCCGACGCCGAAACCCTGCCGAGATACTGAGTCCCTAATCTCCCATACCTACATTGAAGCCTACATTGCTTGGATCACCCCCCTGAGGATTGGACAATTGGAGCACATTCCGCAATTTGAGGATTCCCCGGCAATCCAGGTACCTCGCTTGGAACCCCGATCTTTCTAAACTCCACTTCTCTATATTGGAGCGATCGAGTTAATTTCTATTTCAAAATTTTTCGATTATTGTCAATTTTGTTTAGTATTTGCAATATTAATTATTGTTCAATGTAGTTGGGTTAT
>JAOTRH010131419.1:0-45973 GCA_034768845.1 Heliamphora exappendiculata | reverse complement strand
ATTTCATTCTCTGTAAATTTCAATTTATTGTAAATTGTTGAAAGTTTAATAAAGATGTATTTTTTGGATCCCCGAGCTTGTATTTTATGTCGGCGTTAGAAATTCTCCCAACAATTTTATCCAATCTAATCGTGCGCTTATCGGAACCCCAAACACACCCGAAAACCAAGAGTGGCAGGAGAGGTACCACTGCCGACCCTTCACTTAGCAAGAAAACTCTCAACAAAAACCAATAGAGAAAAACTGGAGGAAAAAAAACGTCTTCTCTGTTTGACTTGCAATAAATTCATTTATTTGCTAATTTTGATTTTTCTTAATTTTTTATTTTTTTATCAAGTTTTTTTCACCTATTCAATTTGTCTCGGCGAGATAATTTTGAAAACTAAAATTTTGAGCAAATAATAAAAAAAAGTATTGAAGTCAAAAAAAATAAAAATAAAAAATAAGTTAATAAGTCATTTGTTTAAAGCGGGCAAACTTACAAATAAAGAAGAAACATTATCTGCACCGTAAATTATAACAAATAGAGAGAACCAAACAAGCAAAGCAATTCGTGTGAAAGGAAAAAAAAAATGTTTGATAATTGGTCTACTTCAATTTTGATAGGTGCGCCTAACATCATATTTTCACAATTAAATAATATTGACTCCGTTTGTGGAACTTGCTTAATAGCTTATTGACAAATAAGTAAAAATATAAATAAATAATTTTGTTTGGCTCAATTAATTTATTTTTTTATTTAACTTATTTTTGACTTATTTTGATTTATTGGCATAAATATTATTTATTTGACAAATCAAACGAAGTTACTTATTCGACTGCTTATAAGTCAAATAAGTCAATAAGCCGTGGCCATTTTATTTTGGTTGTTGCTGTGTTTTTATTGGTTGTGATATACTTTGAAAGAGGAATGATAATTTTTTCAGCATCTCTCCCTAGTGTCTTTGTCTCGTTTTTATAGATTTTTTCGTCTCCAATAATATATGGGTCGAGAATAGTATTTGCTTTTTCCATTTTAATTTTTTTATCACGCACCTCATTTTATAAAATAAAAATATTTATGTATATAAATACATAGATAATTTTTTTTAAAAAAATATATAAAATGACCCAGATAAAAGAACATTATATCGTTGGTGAGTCTTAATGATTAAACTATTATTCAAATACATATCTCGTTGATAAGTCTTAATGTATATATTAAAGGCAAGAGGTTGGGTTAATGATGACTTATGAGAAAGATGGAAGCTTTCATTTCAAATTCAATAAAGATCAGACCTTGTTTGGATAAGTTTATTTGAGGCCTCATTTTAGTCAACTTCTTACTAATTAACTTTTTATATATTTTGTTCTAATTTGTTTCCAGTTTTTAAAATCTAACTTATCTCAAAATTTTTAAAAATTCACAATAAAATCCATAAAAAGTGAAAATCAAAATATATTTATCTATACTATTATAATAAAGAAATATAAGAGTCTAATCATACGATTTGCTAAATCGATGCTACATAAAATTTTCTTCTATTATGAACAATAAAAATATAAATTTGAAATAACTATATATAACTTTGGAGTTTTAAAATAGAGGTCTTATATATAAAATTTGTATAAAAATTAGTCTCATTCTATATATTTTTTAAAAATAAATCTATTTTATAATGTTATACCTAACATGCCCCTAAATCTCATTTCCGCAACAACCATCATCCAAAACCCTTGCCCCCCGCGTCGTTCTCCTTTTTTTCCATCGCCGACATCAATGTCATTAATTCTTTTTTTTTCAGCGTCGATGCCCTCTACTCATTTTCTGGCGTTGTCCACTCCTTCATCTTTGAAAATTAAATTGAAAAATTTCTCAGTTAAATTCAAAATTTTAACTAAGAAATTTCTCTTTTTTAATAGAAAATTTTTATTTGAGAAAATTTTTTATTTTGGCAAAAAAAACTTATACTGATAAATTTTTCAGTTAAATGCGAAGTTCCAGCTGAGAAATTCTCTTATTTTGAAAAAAAGAAACTTATTGAGAAATTTCTCAGTTAAGTAATAGGGCTTCGGTAATGTGGGCACAACGTGTTAGCGATGAAAATAACTGGTGGTAGCCGTGATGACCAAGAGAGACGAGCAGCGTATACAAATGGTGGCAACATGGAGCGGAATCATCATTGACGTTAGAGAAGATGGTGCTCGAAGAAGAGGTCCCGCTAGAAAAGATTATACTTGGGTGAGAGAGAGAGAGAGAGCTTAATAATGACAGAATTATTGCCGGCGATGAGGAGCAGAATCATCACCGATGCCGGATATGACGATGCTTGAAGAAGAGGTTCGCCATGGAAGTGGAGAGAGAGAGAGAGAGAGAGAGAGGGGGGGGACTAGAGTTTATTGCAAATTAGTGAGAGACGGACAGAGTATGTTAATGCAAGGTAAAATTGTTATATTTCACAAATAAATTCAAAAAATAAGATTAAAATTTAAAAAATTTAATAGTATGACTAAATCTTTTACACATCTTGTAAAGAGGACTAATAATTAATTAATCCTATAACTTTTTTTTTTGGTATAACTTCTCACTTATTGTATAAATTTATACTAAATTTTTTAAAATTAACACATCTTATACTTTTATTTCTGAAGATATTTAAATCACCAAGGCTCGATTTTAAATATTAGTTTATCAACTTATTTTATGTTATTTATTTTTATTTTAAGTTAAATTATTTTTATTTTTTAATCAAATTTTCTACTTCTCTAAACCTTAAATTATAGTATCAAGAATTACACCAATGGCAGAAGTGTCACAAAATCTAATCATTATAATATTAGAATTCCATTTTCGTTTGGGATAATGGCTTATATATTTTTACTATTATATATTCTAGACATCTTTAATCAAGATAATATGAAAAAAAAAAAAATCAAAATATGAAAAATATTAGAAAAAAAAGGTCAATGGGCCAGAATTTAAATTACTTATTTAGTCATTAATATTTTTAAATTGTTTCTCTTTTAACTATTTTTTATTATTTTTTATCTTTAAAAAAAATAGAATTTATTTTATTTCCTTCATTTTTTATCATACTTTTATAGTTTCTCTAACCGAGACGATCCAAAAAAAATTATGAAAAGATTAAGAAAATTCTAAAAATATAATTAAAATAAGCAAAAAACTCAAAATGTATCCCAAAGGAAACCAATGGCGGATTTGAGATAGTTGCTTATTTTATTCTCCATATTTTCATCTTTAGTGCATTTTCTGTTATTTTTATATTTTGGTTCTTGCCATCTAGACAGTTAAAAAAATAAAAATTTTTGATCAAAATATGAAAAGTTCAAAAAAATAAAGAAAATAAACTAATAAGTTATTTTTTTTTGTTTATTTTTGCCTTTGGTAAGTTTGTTTTTATTTTTTGATAAAATTATCTATTTTTTTAATTGCTCTAGTTAAGACGATCTTTAAAAAATAAAAACATTAATCAAAAAATAAAAATAAAATTTTAATAAAAAACAAATTTCATGTTTTTTATTCTCAATTAAGGCTCAGAACAAGCATTGTAACTAAAAAATAATTCCAATAACTAGAAGATCCAAACTTCAAAACTAAAAGATGCCCACTCGGAGGCCGGTCAAATTCAGACACCCCCTTCCCCCACGAATGCACTTCTTTTTCTATTACAAAATTAGGGTTTCACGCACACCCTATGCGTGTATAATTTTAAAATTTTTTATAATGAAAATATTAAATTATAATAAACATGTTAAATTTAAAATCTTAGATAGAAAAAAAAATTGAAATAGTTATAAATTTTCAAAATAAAATAAAATCAGCAGCAAAAAAATAGCAAAATTGTATGGTTTTTAAGTTATTCCATTAAAATCTTAAATTAAATTAGTTATATAAAAACAATATTTTAGGTAAACAAAATCCACATAGCTTCACTTTTAGTAACATCAAATGGGTACAATCTCCCTTAATAAAATAATATACATATTTGTAATAACTAACTCTCTTCCTAGCTAAGAAGTTATTTAATACATACATAATGCTACGTTAACATATTTACGTGGACTGTTCGTAATATATACATATTCTAGATTTTTAATTTTAGAAAATTGACTTTACATTTTTAAAAAAAATCTCAAGTACTCTCAAAGTATATTGTGGCATTGTTTATAGATTATGTGGTACTATTGACAAATAAAAATATGTAATACAAATAAATAAAAATATGTGATACAAACTAAGTGAGTTCTTATTGTATCTCATCTACTTAATAAAGGCGAGCTAATATAATCATATGCAAAGAGTTTTCAGTAAAAAAATTTAAAAATACAAAAATAAGTTAATAAGTGAGAATTTATATTGCTTATTTTCGTCTTTACTTTTAATATTTTTCGTCTTATAATTAATTTTTTTACTTTTATAGTTTTGGTCATAGAGATGATCCGAAAAAATAAAATATTTAAGTTAAAGATGAAAAAATGTAAAAAACTAAAGATAAACAAAAATCTCAAAATGTACCCTAAACCAAACTAATGCCTAATTTGAGATAGTTACTTATTATTCTTCATATTTTCATTTTGAGTGAATTTTTTTTATCGTTTTTCTAAATTTTATGCTTTTTGATTTTCTTGATCCACACAAGTCAAAAAAATAAAAATAAAAATAAAATTGTTGATGTAGGAAAAAGATTAAAAAAGAAAGCTAATGTGCCATATTTTTTAAATTTATTTTTACCTTCAGTGAGTTTTTTTTTATTCTTTTGATCAAATTGCTTTTTTTTTTCTTTTTTCTCATTGAAATGATCTATATATATATATATAGAAAACAAAATTCATACAAGCATTGTAAAACTAGAAAACCCAAACTTGAAAAATAAAAGATGCGCACTTCGGAGTCCAGTCAAATTCGGACACCCCTTCGCCCTTCCCCTTCAAATCCATACTAATTTTTTTATTACAAATTATTTATAATAACCAACTCTCCCTCAACTATGATGTAATTCCGTAGGTAGAAAATGTTGTAAGTTTAATACAAAATTAATTTATAAATTTCAAAATTAAAAAAATAATTATAATAATATTAATACTTTTAAGCTTTGTTAATAATTTGAATTTTTTTTACTTTTTAATGCAATATATAGGTTTTTCTTTTAAAATTTAATTGCTGTTGGAATACCATCTGTTTCTTTCTTGAATAACTTTTCCAGCATTCAATTCGCTGGATAGTTAGGCCCCGATTATTTGAGTTCAAAATATTTTTCAATAGAAAATATTTTTTTATGAAAAATATTTTCTGAAAAAATGATTTATTTTTCTGTGTTTGGTTGTCATATGAAATATTTTTCAAAAAATATTTTATGTTATTTGGTTTTTATAGAAAATGATTAATATTTCATAATTTATAATTACTAAAATTTTATAATTGAACAATTACATTGCCACCACCCTATTAAACAAGAGAAAATATAATGAATGAAATAATTGAACAATTACTGAAAACCCCGGATCCTCGGGATGCCAGGACCCCTGATCCAAATCTTAGGACCTTGGGACCTCAGACCCCCGGGACCAAAGACCCTTGGACCCTCAGGCTCTCGGGACCCCAAACTCCAGGAACCCCAAGACCCCAGAGACCTTGGACCCCCGAAACCCCTAGAGCCCGAACTCCCGGAACCTCGGACCCCTGGATCTCTGGGATCCCAGACCCCCGAATCTCTAGGATCCTAGATCCCCGGGACCTCCAGGACCTCAGACCCTTGGGACCCCAGACCCTAGACCCACGCGGGCGTTTTGATTTGGGTTTGAAAAGCGATGTGTTGGATATCCATTGTTTAGAAAAGAAAATACTTATTTTATGATGAAAAACTCATGATATCCAAACACATGTGAAAAATAGAATCGTAACTTTATTTTTGAGAAAAATCAAGAAAAACAAAAAGGTAGATCATAGGTCAATTAAATGTAACAAGAGAAAAAGAGGGTTTGGAGGCTAAGATATGAAAAGGGAATGTGCTAGGCACCCTTTTTGCCCAACTGTGAGGTTGATTTCTACTTTGTCATTGTTGGTTCTTGTTTTAAGATTTTCAATTATAACAATTACAGAATGAGTGGTTAAAGAATGTTCATACAAAAGCAAGCAAAACAAAGATAAAGAAATGAGGATAAAATCCTAAGGGGTCATGCTATTTGAGTTATTATTTCTAATCATGGCACAATTATTGTTTAAATAAAATAATCTAAAATATGCAAACGGAGAAAAAAATCTTATCAAAAGAAAGCATAAAGAACTAAAAGGGTTTACTGTATAATTTCGATTTCTAACATGCTGCACAAAGGATCAAACAGAAAGAACAGAAAGGTTCAAACATGGTTTTCAAGCAATTAGTTTTGTAAAAAGCTCACAATTGTAGCAACAGAATAGTGCAACCGTGATGAAAGATGGAGAAAAATGACGACCTTAACAAAAATAGGTAGCAGCCGTAATAATA
The DNA here is from genome assembly GCA_034768845.1 of Heliamphora exappendiculata. Taxonomy (NCBI): domain Eukaryota; kingdom Viridiplantae; phylum Streptophyta; class Magnoliopsida; order Ericales; family Sarraceniaceae; genus Heliamphora; species Heliamphora exappendiculata. The sequence continues at coordinate 39,488 of JAOTRH010131419.1, read as the reverse complement.
GGAGAAAAATACTCATGGCTGTGACATCAGAAGGTCGCTGGCGTTATGTTTAAGGAATTACATAAGGTTTTTCAGTGTTCAGTGCGTGCATGGGTACAAAATATGTATTGAAAACACCATAAACAAACCTAGCAAAAACCAATTTTCATATCATAGGTGCAGTAAAAGAGTTCAGGCGTACTATTTGACCATGTCCTACATGGGAAGTATATACCCGGTTCTATTCAAAAGGTATCCTGTTCGATTGATCAAAACCGACCTTTTGCATATAATAGCTTAGAATCCCCCATCAGGTGCTGCTAACCCTAGTTGGATTATGTGTTTTCTTAATTGTATGTTTTGATTGCGTATTGGTAGGATTGTTTGTTTAGCTTAGGATAGTTCCTTTTTCGGGTTCGGCTCGTGTTTTTTGTTATCCTTTGCTTAGGTTAGTTTTTCTTTCGGATTTTATTTTTCACCCTGTTTGGTTTTCACGCCGTAGTCTTTTTCTCGGGGTCATGCCCGTGCTTTGTTTTGAAGCCTCTAGAATAGTTTTTCTTTCCTCTGGGATTCTTTTCGAATTGTTAGTCTCTTCCCCATTGTTGTATTAGGCTCGTTTCTTTTGAACATTTGTTATATCCGTGTGAGCTAGTCTTCCTTCGTTATATCCGAAGTGTTACCTGTTAGAATCCTAGATCGAACCAGTTAGAACTATTTTCTTAACGAAGTGCTGCCCGTTTCTCCGTTTAAATAAACCTTTCCTCTAGAATTTAGTTGATCCCCTTCTTAGCCATCATTCTGGTTTTTGGATCATCCTGTTATTATGCTACCAATATGAGCCCGGCAGGGGCATTGTTTTAGCTTTCGTGGTTATCTGCTTATGATTTGCTGTTTTGGGTATCTGGGATGTTTTCTATTTGTCGCCAAAATTCTTGTATGAGAAGTGTTTGATACTGGTTATTCTGTTTTTGGGATTCAGGTTTTCTTTGGGTCTAGATCATTGAGCTGAGAAGATTACAGTCAACACGTGTCTGGGCAAGGTCACGGTCAGGCAGACTCTACAGAATATTTGAATAGCTCGCTGAGTCATCAAAAATGTCAAAAAATAAAGTTAACCTGACAACCCTGATGAGGGCGATCACTGAGATACAACGGGTGTGGAGCAGCAAACCCAATCTTAAAATCAGTGCCAAGAACAAATATGGGCGATTCATGCCCGTCTGCCAGGCGTAAATGGACAGCCGGGTGATACAAATAAGAACGGAGAAAACTTCTGGGATGATAACTAGGGACAAGACATACTGCAAGTTGCTGTCCCACCTCGGGTCCCCCGCTCGATTGTGGTAGAAGAAGAGAACACTGCTCCGTCCAGGGAGTCTGCGCTGGCGGAGAAAATTGATCGTATAGAGAAGGTTTTGAGGAAGACAAAGGGAGTAGAGGAATATATGCTGGATGTAGGGGGACTCTTCCTGTTCCTAGATGCCAAACTACCCAAAAAATTCAAAATACCGGAGATAGAAAATTTTGATGGCACCGGAGATTCCCAAATTCATCTGAGGATATATGTTGGAACTCTCTCCCCCATGGAAATTGATGACCAGCTGAAGGCTCAGCTCTTTCACCGATCTCTTTCTGGGGCAGTCTAGAAATGGTTCCTCTCCTTCGACGTAGCAAAGGCCAAAACTTGGGAGGACATAGCTACGACATTTGTCAGTCAGTACAGCTATAATGTCCAGTTAGATGTAACCACTCGGGAGCTGGAGACCACCCGTCAAGAAAGAAGAGAGTCATTTGTGGACTTTCTGACCAGGTGAAGGGGAAAGGCAGCTAAAATGACAAATCGTCCAACACAAAAGGAATAGCTGAGGATTTTAGTCAAGAATCTCCAATCTCCTCTAAAGCGTTATTTGATCACACAGCCGCTCTCCACATTCGAGCAGTTATTTGATGCCGGGGTTCAGATAGAAGATGCAATCTAATTTGGTGATATCGATGAGGCCGAGCCAAACTAAAAGCCGAGAAGACCTTACCCATCCAACAACCAAAACCACCACACCTCTTCCACTAAACCTGCATCTCGCTTTAACGAGGTGAATTTGCTAAACCCCAAATCAGATCGACTGAATTCTTCACTTTCATCACCTCCTCCCAAAAATAACCAGCTGTCGCAGTCGAAAATGCCAAGGAGAGTTTTCACTCCCCTTAATATCTCTCTGACCACGGCCCTAAATCGACTTGTCGAGAAAGGACTGATAAAGCTTCTTGATCCAATGCCGCCTCCTAACCTTTTACTGCTACGCTATGATCCCACCCAATATTTCTCATACCATCAAAGCCAAGGACACCCAACCGACAATTGTCTGAAACTCCGCCATGACATTCAGGATCTCATTGACAATAAGGTCATTCCACCTCCATTTGCATCGAATGTCACAGCTGGTTTTTAAATTCTTGCAATTTGCATGATTCAAGTCTTGAGTCAAGTAAGAGTCTTGTAAGTTTTTGCTCTGTTCTGATCAGTTGGATGTCGAGTTTGAGGGCACATTTGTTTGTGCACCCTCTTCTTTTGCTTTTAAATTTGTAATCCATGCTCTTTTTGATATCAATAAAATAAAAGAAGGTTCTGATTATTCTGCGTTGCTTCATTTATTTTGTACGCTTTCTAATAATTTTCAATTCGAAGGGAATGTCCCTGAAAAATTAAAAACTTTAATAAAAAAGAGAATAAGAAATGCGTGCCCAACTAATAATTGAAGAAACTTTGTCAATAAATCTAGATAATGAAATTAACCCACAAATTGTCCAAATTGGGTCTTCTTTATTTTTAGTTGAACGTGAACAATTAATGACTTTATTAAAAAAAATTTAAAATTATTTTTGCATGATCATATGAGGATATGCTCGGAATTGATTCCGATATTATCCAACACCATATCCCTTTGTATCCTGATGCCAAGCCGGTCAAATAAAAATTGAGAAGGATACGGCCAGAATAGACTCTGAAGATCAAAGAATAAGTCACCAAGCAGATCAACGCTAGATTTCTTCTGGTAACCAAGTATCTAAAGTAGGTGGCTAACATTGTGCCGGTCTTGAAGAAGGATGGATGCATCAGAGTCTGTGTGAACTTTTAGAATCTCAACAAGGCTAATCTGAAGGACGACTTTCTATTATCGCACATTGATGTCTTCGTAGACAGTGGCGCACGCTCTTTTATCATTTATGGATGGCTTCTTCAGGTACAATCAGATCTTAATGGAGCCTGAAGACAAAAAATATAGCACTCATTACACCATGGGGCACCTACTATTACCATGTGACACCATTTGATTTGAAGAATGCAGAGGCAACCTACCCAAGGACTGGCAATACCTTGTTGCATAACATGATACACAAGAAAGTCAAAGTGTATGTAAACGATATGATTGTGAAGTCCAAAAGATCAAGACGACCATATCATAGTGCTGCAAAAATTATTTGAAAGGATTAAGAAGTATAAGATGTGGCTCAACTCGCAGAAGAATGGCAGAGGAATCAAATGGAAGAACTCCTCTTATTCGATGAAAGAATACTACAAATTCTGTTCCACGTACAAGGGTATCAAAAGAAGATAGCCAAAGCGTGCCCGAGACCTGAGAGAATGTGATTTGGTTCTTAAGGAAATTAAGGCTCCTATTTTTTATCCAAGAGAAAAGTTCAAGCCAAATTGAGCCTGGCCGTATCTGATCAAGACTATTATGACTAGTGGCGTTGTAATCATCATGGATCTAGATGGTAACACGTTCTCCACTCCAATTCACTTGAACCAACTCAAAAAAATACTACCCTTGAGAAAAAAATAAAATAAGATAAAAGCTCGCTGGGTTGAAAATCAAAAAGGCAACCCAGGCAAAAGTTAGAGTAGCCCGCAAGGCCGAAAATCTAAAAGGGCGACATTGGCAAAAGTTAGGGTATCACAAAAGGAGAGTGTCAATACCTGAGAGTAAACCGAGCTCGAACTACGTTACAGCCTGATTCCACTTTTTGGGATACGCAGGCACCTTCTTTGTTTTAGCCATCTTTAAATCCGAGTAATGATCAATGCAAATTTATTTTTGAGTTGTGATAATAAAATTGTTTAATTGCAAGAATCGAAAAACTTTAAATAATTGGGAACCTTTTTCAGATAAACGTGAGATTTTCATTACTTCAGCTGCAATCACAATGTTTTGAAAATAAAGGGCGAATACGCAAGTCCCAAACTCTAAATAAGGAAGAAAGTTATAAAATTCTAAGAGCAAAAAAAATCTCTCAGATCTGCCTTCTCTTTGCCACTTGTTCTTCTCCATCTTTTTTGTTTCTGCTCTCTTTATCCTGAACCAACCACGTCTTGTACTCCTCGAGGAGCTCAGTGTGAGGTAGCTCCTACATCTCCATCAGTAAACGATAGGTCAAGCCTCCAGATACCGCGCCAAAAATAGGGCTTGAAGGGAAGATAAATCAATACGACCCCATACGCCGTGAAATATGATCTGACCTCGACGAAATTATCTCATGATCCTGTGTTTGTAATGAAAAGTGGACAGTCACAAGATAATCAGCAAAACATCTGAAGGGTTCATAATGGTCAAAGTCATAAAAGAGATTTGCCCCTATGAACACTGCCAAGTGATGTCTCTTCCAATCAGTGAAAAAAGATAGTATCTACAAGCTGCCTCGGTAGTGCATATCGGGTAAAAAAGATGATGGACTAAAGGCAGCAACGTTGTGCCCATCAAAAACCAATTTTTGTAAAAAATTTACTTTCACTATCAGCCAGATCTTAGAAGAGAGAAAAGAGGTAAGAATCGAGAGAAATCATAAAAAGGAGAGATATGTAGGAAAATAAAGAGAGATAGTGGAAAAATGGGAGAAGAGCGGTAAAATTTGAGAGAAATCAGCAAAAAAAAAGTGGTAAAATTCAAGAGAAATCAGTAAAAGGAGAGAAGAGTGGTAAAAATCGAGAGAAATTAGCAAAAGGAGAGAAGAGCAAAGAAAATAAGAGATTTGAGTTTCAATTTGGAGAAGTAGAGGACTACCGGCAAAAATGGTGATTACATCCGGGTAGATAACACTAGACCAATCAAGGTCTCAGCCAAAACTCGGGTCACGAAGTCCTTTTCTGCCCTTATTTGCTTAGCAATATCCTCCAGAATAGTGCTAACTCGGCTGTCACAAGAAACCAGAAGGCACCGGGCAAGTAGATAGATGCACAGAACATAACGGCACCGTACTTGGAAGCTAAAAGGGCACTAATAGGGTAGAGTTTGTGTCCAGTGAATTTCCATGGACGAAGAAAGAAACCTCTTGGCCAGTTAGACCACAATGATGCATGATGAACATAGAAGGTATTAACATGAACTCTTGTGGGACAAAATTAAGAATGACGGTGAACTCCTCTACAGTGGGGCATAACTTTTCAAGACTAAACCAGAAAACATGAGCTCGTGGATCCTAAAAGCTGTGTGGCAGCCCTAGCAATGGTTCGTTGATCCAAGTCTTAGTGCGCCAGGCTAATCTCACAAGCCCTAAAGATTAGGCACCCAAAGTCCTGGTGAGCCTAGCAAATCTCTCAAGCCTTAAAGATTAGGCACCATAAGCCCTGGTGCACTAGAAAAATCTTTTTAATTCTAGGTTCGTGTGTGAGTGATGATCCTTAGGTTTTATCTAAACCCTAGTCCATAAGGTGTCTAGGTCCTAAGTCCAGAATGTGTCTTAGGTTTTTTACAAATCCTAGTCCATAAGGCATCTAGTTCATAAGTTTAGAAAGTGTCTTAGGTTTCTCTCCAAACCCTAGTCTATAAAGCGGCTAGGTCCTAAGTCTAGAAGAAGTCTTAGGTCTTCTCCAAACCCTAGTTTATAAGGCGTCTAGGTCCTAAGTCCAGAAGGTGTCTTAGGTTTCTGTCCAAACCCTAGTCCATAAGGCGTCTAGGTCCTAAGTCCAGAAGGAGTCTTAGGTTTTCTCCAAACTCTAGTCCATAAGGCGTCTAGGTCCTAAGTCCAGCAAGTGTCTTAGGCTTTCTCCAAACCCTAATCCATAAGGTGTCTAGATCCTAAGTCCAGAAGGAGTCTTAGGTTTTCTCCAAACCCTAGTCCATAAAGCATCTAGGTCCTAAATTCAGAAGGTGTCTTAGGTTTCTCTCCAAACCCTAGTCCATAAGGCGTCTAGGTCCTAAGTCCAAAAGGAGTCTTAGGTTTTCTCCAAACCCAAGTCCATAAGGCGTCTAGGTCCTAAGTCTAGAAGGTGTCTTAGGCTTTCTCTAAACCCTAGTCCATAAGCCATCTAGGTCCTAAGTCTATAAGGTGTCTTTTATTTTCAAACCCTAGTCCATAAGGCGTCTAGGTCATAAGTCCAGAAGGTGTCTTAGGTTTTTTTCAAACCCTAGTCCATAATGCGTCTAGGTTCTAACTCTAGAAGGCGTCTCAGGTTTTCCAAGCCCTAATGTGCTAGGCATCCTATGTTCCAAGCCCTGGTGCGCCAGGTAAATCTCTCAAGCCTTAGAAGACTAGGCACCCTAAGCCCTGGTGCGTCAGGCAAATCCTGCATGTCCTAATATAAGACTAGGGACCCTAAGTCCTAGTGCGCTAGGCATCCGAGTTTTTAGGTCTTGACTCGACCTATTAATTCATGGTTATCCCTCCCGGTAAAGATAGTTTTAAGCCTTGGCTCAGCTTTTAATTATTTTTATCTCATGTCTTGTATCGAGTTTTTAGGTCTTGACACGACCTATTAATTCGTTTTTTCTCTCGATAAATTTGACTTTAAACCGTGACCTGATTTTTAATTATTTTTACCCGTGTTTTGTCCGAAATTTTTAGGTCTTGATTCGACCTATTAATTCGTGGTTATCCTTCCCGATAAATCTAATTTTAAGCCGTAACTTGGCTTTTAATTATTTTTCTTTCGTACCTCATTTTGAATTCTTAAATCTTAACTCGACCAATTAATTCGTGATTATCCTTTCTGATAAATTTAATTTTAAGTTGTAACTTGGTTTTTAATTATTTTTATCTCTCTCGTATCTCGTTCTGAATTTTTAGATTTTAACTCGACCTATTAATTCGTAGCTTTCTTTCGATAAATTTAATTTTAAGCCGTAACTTGGCTTTTAGTTATTTTTATCTTGCTTTCATCTCAAAATTGGGAGGTCTTGACTCGACCGATCAATTTCTTTCCCGGTTAGGATAATTTTTAGTATCTTGGCTCGATTCTTTTAATTATCTGATCCCTTCCTAAGGTCTTAGATCTTGACTCGATCTTTGACTTGCTGTTTGTTCCATTGAGATCTTGACTCGATTTTTAGGAGTTGTTCGATCATACCAGTGTCTACATCATACCAGCATCTGCATCATGTTAACATTTGCATCATGTTAGCATCTGAATCATATTTCTTATCTTGCATCCTTGCATTTTTCCCAGTGAACTACGTTTTAGTCTGATCTTTGGCAAAGAGGTACGTAGGCAGCTTGATAGAAATTCGAGTACGACCAACATCATATGCATGTTTGTGTGTTTGTGACCTAAGATTGACGGCTCGGCCAAATATATGTTGTCTCTGGATCTTTGATGTAACTTGCATCACGCGTTGTGTGAGACCCTGAGCCTTTTTTTTTCGACATTTTCAAACGCGCGTTGCGTGTTTTGTTAAAGCATGTTTTTATTTCTTTTGATTCACGTTTGAGGGACAATATACATGCGGGGTAGGTCCCCCGGGCCGAGGGCCGCTGTGGCACGAATCTCGAAAAAAATTTTAAAAAAATATTTTGGAAGCCTATAAATATCTGGAGTTAGATATTTTCATAAAGATATTTTTTGAAACTTAACTCCTAAGCTTTCCATTTTCTCTCTACCTTCTCTCTAAGTTCTCGGGGGACTAGGGCTCAGTTTTCAACGATCAGACTGTGGATTATTGGTATCGGTATCGAGGGCTACGCAACCATCTGATAAGATTTTGATTTCGACGAAACTCGGTTTTGCACATGATTCGAGGCGTGGAGTTTTAAACTTATCGAGGTAGGATTCTAAACCCTACTACTGTATAAGGGTGCTGTGGGTAAACGTGTGTGTTTTTTACGGTTAGATCTCGGTAGATCTGATATTGTATCAAGTTGGTTTTTGGGTTAAAAATTGGATTTTTGTTGGTTTTGGTGGATGAAATCGGGTGCCGGGTGTTTCTATGGTGGCGTTGGTGTTAGGCATAGGCGTGTGTATGTTTGAGGATGTTAAAAGGGAGTTTTGAGGCTTCAATTTGGGGTTTGGAGGTTGAACTCGTAGCTCAGAAATGGTTTTTGGGTGGGTTTAGTCGACTGAACTCATAGGTTCAGTCGATTGGATCATTGTTCTTGAGATTCAGTCGACTGAACTCATAGGGTCAGTCGACTGAAGTGGCTCATTTGGCTTTTTTTGTTTCCAGTGTGTCTTTCAATCGACTCAGGGCTGGGTCCAGTCGACTGAAGCTGTGGGCTGGTGGTTTGAGATTTTGGGTTGGTTCCTTGGTTTTCAATTGATTAATTTATGAAAATTACTTGATTTAAATATCTATGGATTCCTTTTGGGGTTTAGTTCATTGTGTGATGGTTTTGGGGGCGTGTTGTGACTTTGGGTATGCGTTTGAGGGTCACCCTTGTGGGTGATGTGCAGGGTAGAGGCGTTTGTTGATGCACAGTTAGGTGCGTGGTTTGTTGTTGGGTTTGTGTTGGCGCGGATGAGCGTCGTGGGTCTGGGATGGCCTTATTGGGGGTGTCTGGGCCAGTGGTGGTCGTGTGGGTTGTCCCGTGTGTGGATGTTGGGTTACGTGAATGGTGGCATCATGGTGTAAGGTTATTTGTGGCTACGTGCTTTATAACTGCTTGTACATTTGTAATTATTCAGTTATGTACGAAAAATATGTAAGTGAATTACATGAGGTGTTATCGTTATGTGTAACGTGATTTATGTTTTAAGACTTACAGTTTTATATGCATGCGACGTGTTTTGTGGAACGTCGTGTTGATACATGGTTATATGCTTTAAATCCTATTTTAGATTTGCATGTGTGTATGAAATGGATTAGATGAATCTGTGATCTAGTAGATGTAAGTCCTGGTTGAAGATGCATGTGTGCGTATGTGGGTGTATGTGGTAGGCTGCGAAAGTCGGCGTATGTGGTAGGCTGTGAAAGCCGGTGTGTACGATATCTGAGGGATTAAAACGAGATCCTAACGAGGCACGGGTGTGTGTGTGCGATATCTGATGGATTGAAATGAGATCCTGATGAGGCATGGGTGTGGGTATGTGTGCGATATCTGAAGGTTGAAATGAGGTCTTGAAGAGGCAGGTATTCATGGATTGCATGTACTGCATATAGGGACGGAATGACCAATTTTCATAAAATTGTATTATTGACCTACGGGAGTCGAAATACTGTATTAACGTCTTACGGGAGTCGTAATACTGGAATCGTTTTCAAGGCTCTGATGAGTCGACAAATGGTTTGTATCATCGCTTTTCCTTGCATGTGAAAATAATTTTCTGGCTCTGGTGAGTCGTGATCGAAAATGATTTTTAAATGGTTTTATTGGCTTGAAAGAAAATCGAAAACTGCACTTCTTTTATTGAGCATGTTTTTTTATACTGCATGTATTGTTTAGAATCTGCTGAGTCTTGGCTCACGGTGTGGGATAAAATGCTTTCAGGTATCGATCGCGTAGGGTGATCTGGGTTGCTGAGGAGGTAGAAGATCTGTAGTCTTTCTTTTTGTCTTTTGTTACATGTATGTTGTACCATGTTTTACGGGCGTTGGAGCCTTGTAATGTTGCCATTTGGCATTTATATACATTGCATGCATGGTTTAAATTGAGAGTGTATTCTCGGGTTGGGTTGTTGTTGGTTATTTCTGGGTGTTTTACGTGGCTCGGAGTTTGGGCGTGATAGCTTGGTATTAGAGCTCTGGGTTTGAATACCTATGAGCCGTGGGAAGAGGTTGTATCATCGTGTGAGATTGATTGCGTGTGTTTGACTGCGTGTGTTTAGATCCTTTGATAATATGAACGTGATAGCATGCGACTCATATGTGGACAATGTGTATATGTGAGCATGGGGGTTGAATCCTATGGGTGATAGTCCTGCCCTTGGGCATTTGGATTAACAAACTTAGGAGCCAAGTTAGAAACGCGTTTAGCTGATGTGATTTCTAACAAGAAATATGAGTAAGTTATCCCGATTGACGAGTCGCTCTTGCTGGTTCTCCTCGGTATGTGGGATTGTTTAGCGTGAACCTATGTGGCTATGTGATAGCATGCTAAGTGTTTAGCGTTTATGTTCATGCTATGTGATGCATCTTATATGTTGTTTTGGTTTCATATAGACGTGATGTCGGCGAGGAGAGGGCGGGACCGTGGTCGAGGCCGTGGCCGTGCTGGCCAAGAGGATATTCCTATCCCTAATGCTGGGGATACTAATGCTCCCTAGGGACCGATGGACGTGATGGAGTTGTTGCGTGTGCTGGTTAGTTCTATCCAGCAACTGGTTGCTAGGAGTGAGCCTGCTGGGGAGAGGGTACTTGAGGCGAGGGCTACAGTGGCGATGCGGGAGTTTAGACACATGGATCCGCCTACCTTTGCTGGAGATCCTGATTGGATTGTAGCGACGGAGATGCTGGAGTTGGTAACTCGAATTCTGGATACATTGCAGATTGAGGAGGATGTGTTGCGGGTGTCATTTGCCACTTTTCAATTGAGGGGCGATGCTCATTAGTGGTGGAGATATTCCAGGACTACAGTGGGGGCCACATGGGTAACTTTTACATGAGTTTTTCTGGAGAGATATCTCCCAGCTTCGAGGAGGGACTTGTGCAGGGAGGAGTTCTATTCTCTTACCCATTGGACCATGGACATCATGTAGTACGAGGCTAGGTTTACGAGCTTGTCTCGGTTTGCACCAGAGGTGGAGTGCATGGATGAGTTGCTTTCGATGAGGTTTAAGCGGGGTTTGAGGCCAGCGATCAAGGAGCGAGTGACTATGATGGGATATCGTGTGTTCAGACAGCTGGTGGAGGTAGCAACGAGGGTTGAGAATGCTTTAGCAGAGACTCGAGCTTCGAGGGAGGCCAGGACATTGCAGGGTGGGATGGAGGTGCAGACAGGTGGGCGTGCCAACAAGAGGCAGAGGTCCTCTGGTATTAGTTTCCACCCATCTGGGTTACCACAGTAGTTGTCAGCACCAGCACCATCAGTGGCTTCTTTTGGGAGGTCAGAGAAGAGAGAGTTGATTTGTTTTCGATGTGGACAACCTGGGCATCGTAAGCGTAAGGTCGATTGCCCACACCCGAGGCCATCACAGAGTTTGGTACCAGTGCAGTCGTAGGAGAGGGAACCACCTGTTTGCTATGAGTGTGGACAGTCCGGACATATTCGCAGGGATTATCCTCAAAGAGGCAGTGCGCCGAGCAGGGAGGAAACACTAGTGAATTCATATGTGCCAGGTTCAGCTGCGTACCGACAGCGGCCTTCTACAGTTCAGGTTTTCTGAACGACAGACAGGGGAACGTCAGTTCAATCGGTGCGACAGCCGACAGTGCTGAGTACTGGTGGACATGACATGATGGGACCGCCCCGAGTGTATTCTCTTACAGCTTACGGTTCTTCGAGGGCAGCGGCCGTGCCGGATGATGCAGACACACCTTCGACGAGCTGAGGTACTTTCTGAGTATGCAGTCCTGGGACCAGTTTCGTGTTGTATATGTTTGGGGGAGTTGTTGATGGATTTTGTGGATGGTGTGTTGTACTGAGGCGGTGGTTGAGGAGGTTGTGAGGTTGGGGTGAGTGTAGATCCCGTGTCTTGGAGATAGTTGGCCATTGTTTAGGATGCCTGACTTTGTTTGACTATATCCTAGGAATGGTTTGGTTGACCATCTCGTGTACCTGTGTTGATCGTGATCACCGGGTTGTTTCTGTTGACCTTGAGTTGAATTTCGGGTGCGAAATTCCTTTAAGGGCGTAGAGTTGTGAGACCCTGACCCGTTTTCATTTTCGACGTTTTCGGATACACGTTGCGTGTTTTGTTAAAGCATGTTTTTATTACTTTTAATGCATGTTTGAGGGTAGATATGCATGCAGGGTAGGTCCCCGGGGCCGTGGGTCGCTGTGGCGTGAATCTCGAAAATTTTAAAAAAAAAATATTTTGAAAACCTATAAATATCTAGAGTTAGATATTTTCTGAAACTTAACTCCCAAGCTTCCTATTTTCTCTCTACCTTATCTCTAAATTCTCGGGGGCCCAGGGCTCGATTTTCAACGATCTGACTGCGGATTCTTGGTATCGGTATCGAGGGCTACGCAACCATCCGGTCAAATTTTAATTCTGGCAAAACTCGATTTTGCACGTGGTTTGAGGTGTCGAGTTTTAAACTCATCGAGGTAGGATTCTAAACCCTACTACTGTATAAGGGTGCTGTGGGTAAACGTGTTTATTTTTAACGGTTAGATCTCGGTAGATCTGATATTGTATCAAGTTGATTTTTGGGTTAAAAATTGGGTTTTTGTCGGTTCCGGTGGATGGAATCGAGTGTCGGGTGTTTCTATGGTGGCCTTAGTGTTAGGCATAGGCGTGTGTATGTTTGAGGGTGTTAAAAGGGAGTTTCAAGGCTTCGATTTGGGATTTGGAGGTTGAACCCGTAGCTTGGAAATGGTTTCTGGGTGGGTTCAGTTGACTGAACTCAAATGTTCTGTCGACTGGATCATTGTTCTTGGGGTTCAGTCGACTGAACTCATTGGGTCAGTCGACTGAAGTGGCTCAGTTTGGATTTTTGTGTTTCTAGTGTGTTTTTCAGTCGATTGGGGGCTGGGTTCAGTCGACTGAAGCTGTAGGCTGGTGGTTTGAGGTTTTTGGTTGGTTCCTTGGTTTTCGATTGGTGTCCTATGGTATTCAATTGATTAATTTATGAAAATTACTTGATTTAAATACCTGTGGATTCCTTTTGGGGTTTGGTTAGTTGTGTGATGGTTTCAGGGGTGTGTTGTGACTTTGGATATGCGTTTGAGGGTCGCCCTTGTGGGTGATGTGCATGGTAGAGACATTTGTTGATGCACGGTTAGGTGCGTGGTTTGTTGTTGGGTTTGTGTTGGCGCGGGTGAGTGTCGTGGGTCTGTGATGGCCTTGTTGGGGGTGTCTGGGCTAGTGGTGGTCGTGTGGGTTGTCCCGTGTGTGGATGTCAGGTTATGTGACGGGTGGCGTCGTGGTGTAAGGTTATATGTGGCTACGTGCTTTATAACTGCTTGTACATTTATAACTGTTTAGTTATGTACCAAAAATATGTAAGTGAATTACATGAGGTGTTATCGTTATGAGTAACGTGGTTTATGCTTTAAGACCTAGAGTTTTATATGCATGTGACGTGGTTTGTGGAACGTCGTGTTGATACATGGTTATATGCTTTAAATCATGTTTTCGATTGGCATGTGTATCAAATGGATTAGATGAATTTGTGATCCAGTAGATGTAAATCCTGGTTGATGATGCACGTGTGCATGTGTGGGTGTATGAGGTAGGCTACGAAAGCCGGCATATGTGGTAGGCTGCGAAAGCCGGTGTGTGCGATATCTGACGGATTGAAACGAGGTCCTGATGAGGCACGGGTGTGTGTGTGTGTGTGTGTGTGTGTGCGATATCTGTGCGATATCTGATGGATTGAAATGAGATCCTGATGAGGCATAGGTGTGGGTGTGTGTGCGATATCTGAAGGCTGAAACGAGGTCCTGAATTGGCAAGTATTCATGGATTGCATGCACTGCATATAGGGACGGATAGAGCAATTTTCATAAAATTGTATTATCGGCCTACGGGAGTCAAAATACTATATTAACGGCCTACGGGAGTCGTAATACTAAAATCGTTTTCAAGGCTCTGATGATTCGACAAATGGTTTGTATCCTCGCTTTTCCTTGCATGTGAAAATGGTTTTCTGGCTCCGGTGAGTCGTGATCTAAAACGGTTTTCAAATGGTTTTATTGGCTTGAAAGAAAGTTAAAAACTGCACTTCGCTTATCGAGCATGTTTTGTTTATACTGCATGTACTGTTTAGAATCTGCTGAGCCTTGGCTTACGGTGTGGGATAAAATATTTTTAGGTACCGATCGCGTAGAGTGATCTGGGTTGCTGAGGAGGGGGAAGATCTATAGTATTCCCTTTTATCTTTTGTTACATGTATGTTGTACCATGTTTTACAGGCGTTGGAGCCGTGTAATGTTGCCGTTTGGCGTTTATATACAATGCATGTATGGTTTAAATTGAGAGTGTATTCTCGGGTTGGGTTGTTGTTGGTTATTTTTGGGTATTTCACGTGGTCCGGAGTTTGGGGCGTGACACGTTGCTATGCAAGTTATATCAAAGAAGGGCAACTGTAGACACCCCTATTTGATTCCGCCCAATCTTAAGTGAATCTGATGACGAAAACAACTGGAATGGTGCCTCAGTACTATCCTCGAAAAATGATCTAAACTCGGTATTTGAACCCAATCATCAAAACCTTCAAACCAATGAAATAATGATTGAACCACCTATAACTTGCTATGCAAGTTATTCTGAATGTGGCGACCGCCATGTTCATTGCGGCGACCGCCAGTAGAACCTTTTGAAAACCCTAATCAAAAGTGGCGACCGTCACCTTCAACCTGGCGACCGCCAACTCCAATCTAGCGACCGCCGACTCATTATGTGGCGACCGCTACCTTGAAAAATCCTAACATGTCCCAGAACGTGTCAGCATCTCATTGGTTGAAGAATTTTATAAATACCGTACCCCTTAGTACGTTTTCAGCACAGAATTTTAGTGAGAGATTTAGTGAGAGAAACTCTGCCAAGTCGCCGAGCAATCTGAGCCCCAACGCCGAAACCCTGCCAAAGTATCAAGAGCCGAACCTCCGACCGATACTGAAACCCTAGTTTGGATCATCGCCCGAGGATCAAATTACCATTCCCCGACTTGAGAATTCTTTAGCAATCCAGGTACCTTGCTTGGATCCCCGATTCTTCTAACTCAATTCCCTCTCTTTTAGAGTGATCGGGTTAAGTTTAATTTCAATTTACATGCTTTTTCCATTTACATAGTTAAGCTCGTATGTTATTTAATTTGCCTTATGTAATTTGTTTATTGCTTAGTTGTTAACTTATCCACATTTCACACTTAACACATTATTACTTTTTCTATTATTATTATTCCATTAAATAGGGCTAACATATTTTGGCAATTACAACTTACTAATGTTATTAATTGTTATAATAATACACTTATATTTATATAGATATAGTTGTCAATACTATATTCACATTCAAGATAAATTGTTATAATTAATTTTTTTTAATCTTTTTCTAGTATTAGATTAATTTACTAATTTTCTTTTTCTTTTAATGTAGTTTAATTTCCTTGTAATGTTTTTTTTCATTTATAACGAAGATTTTTCTTTTTAATGTACCATTTTTTTTCCTTTCTTGTAATAATAATGTCATTTTATTTTCTTAGTATTTATTTAATATTATAACATTTATTTTCTTCTCTTTGAATATTGGTGTAATGTTCTTTTCTAACACTTTATTTTCTTTTCTCACTAGCTTTTGTAATGTAACATTTTATTCTATGAAGTTTCATTTTCTTTGCCTTTTTCTAGAGTTTTATTTTCCTTATATTGTACTCCTCTTTTTCTTATTTTATTATTTTTGCTCTTTTATTTTGCTAAATTCAAAAATCATAAAAAAACTTTTAAGTTAATTTTTGCCTTTAAATGGTATTATAATTTTCTCTTTAAATAAAAGTTAAAACTCCATTATTTGTTTCATTTCTTTTATTTTCTTTCACTTTCTTTCCGTTTATTTTCTTTTAAAATGTAAATGTGAATAATTAGATTTTTTTTTCATTTGTTTAATAGCATTTTCCAACTTTTTTCTTTTAAAAGCTTTCTTTTTTCTTTTTCTTTCAAATTAAATTTTTAAATATTCTCTTATCATATTAATACATAAAACACTTGTTATTAGGTTTCATTATTTTTCTTTGGTAAACTTTTTATATAGAATTTTTATATGCTCTTATTTTGGTTATACTTTTTGTAGTTTAAAGAATATTGCATGTTTTATACGTTAGTTTAGTGCTATGCTTAAAATAGTTTAACTATTTTTGTTAGCAATTCATGTATAGATAATTTTAGCAATTTCTAGTATATTTTTGTTCTTTTATTCAAACCATACTAGTTTAAATTGTTTTAAAAATATTGCATGCGGTGTACTACATGTATCCTTTAGTTAGAAATTGTATACCGTAGGATTTAGAATTTTTTTTATACTTGTTTTATTTGGCGTTCTATGTACATATATTACGTATTTTCTATATTTAATTTTAGACGTTCTCTCTTTACCTCAACTTTCTTTATTTGCATGCATTTGGAAAATTTTATTAAAGAACCATTGATAATTAGTAGATGTCAACTTTATGATTAAGCGAATATGGTGCCTAACACATTTTTCGATTCGTACTTTAACCCCTGCACCCTCTTTCTCTGGTTAAACATTTTAAAGATCAGTAACCAATTTTTTTTCTTAGTTTTTCTCAAAAACTAAGTGGCGACTCCATTTTCAACAAAAAGAGATTTTTAAAATTTAGCTTTCAAGGTGTTAAAATATTTTTCAAACATCTTTGAATTTTCTTATTTTTTACTATTTTTCAAAAATCCCAAAATCCCAGCGCCACAGCTGTGTATTCTTATCCCGAGGTTCTAAAACTCTGCTAGATGATCTCTCAAACTCAGCACAGTCTGACTCATCTATGATCTCACCTTTTTAATCCTGTCTATTTTTGAACAAAATAGACTCATCGAATATCACATCCACGCTCCTAACCATTTTCTTAATTTTTGAATTCCATAACCTATAGCCGTAGTTGTCTGTACTATAGCCAACAAATATGCCCTTGAGACTTGGGGTCACGCTTGCCCCTGTTCTTTGCTCAATATGAACATAAGCTATGGATCCAAAAATACATAAATAAAAAAGTATTACCTCCTTCCCAGTCCATGCTTCCTCTGCCAATCCATAGTTCAATGTAACTAAAGGTCCCCTATTGATCAAATACGCTCCAGTGTTTACTGCGTTTTCCCAGAATTGCTTTAGCAATCTACCATGCAAACTCATACTCCGAGCACGCTTCATGATCGTTTTGTTCATGCGTTCTACCACTCTATTCTGCCTTAACTTTATTGGGACAGTCTCTAATCTTCTGATCCCATTAGTTGCACAGTAATCCTCAAATTCCCTGCTACAGTACTCACCGGCGTTATTAGACTTCAGACACTTCAGTTACTGACCTATCTCATTCTCAACTAGTGCTTTCTAGTTTTTGAATATGCCAAATACGTCTGACTTGTTCTTACAGAAGTAAATCCACAATTCTCTTGTAGCATCATCAATGAAGGTTACAAAATATTGTGAGCCACCAAAGGAAGGTACCTGAGGTGGTTCTCATACATTAGTATGAACCAGCTCCAACCTTTTTACTTTTAGAGTCTTTGCTTCCTTTGTAAAGCTGACTTTCTTCTATTTTTCGAAGACGCAGTCTTCACGTAATTCCAAATCCTTCGACTCAATTTCTGGTAGCTTCCTTTTTTGAACCATTACCTTCATTCCCTTCTCTCTCATATGATCGAGTTGCCTATGCCATGTACCGGCGTCATCCCAGAATGCTGCCACTGATAACCTATTATAAGAACCCAATGATACATACAAGGTACTCTTCTTTTTCCCTAGGCCAAAACCAATGATCCCTTGCTCACCTTGTAATAATCTCTTTCAAACAATGTCGCAATCATAAATTCTGCCAGCTAACCCACTGAGAATAAGTTTCTCGTTAGACTAGGCACGTGTCTAACATCTTTTAACTTTAATACCGTATCGTTGGACTGTATGATATGCACCTCATCATTTCTAACTATATTACAAGCCTCATCGTCTCCCAAATAAACTATCCCAAAATTATCTTTTACATAGCCATGAAGTATATCCATGCGAGGAATAGCCTAGAATGATGCTCAAGAGTCAACAATCTAAGAGTCTATTCTCGAATCTAAAGCACAAATTAATGCATCTATGTTGTACTCATTTGAAACATTTTTCGTAGCCTTACCCCCATTGATTTGCGTCATACTGCTATTTTTCGGAGCTTGCAGTCCTTCTTAAAGTGACCTTCTGTCTATAATTCCAACAACTACTAGATTTTTGCTTGCCAACCCGCGATTGTGATTTTCACTATGACTTGGATCTGTGATTTTCCCTGACCTTCTTATTTTCCCTCTCATTCTTTTTTCCCCTCCCTTTGGCATTCAAAACTGACCCTGATGTTGACCCTTCACCTATTGTTCTTCTACGTGATTCCTCTCCCAAAATGAACCGAGAAATGTCCTCCAATTTTAACTTTGTTGATCCTGAGGAGTTGCTCACTGCCACAACTAAGCCGCTCTAATTTTCTAGCAGATTAGACAAGAGAGCTAGGGCTCTGACTTCATCATCAAAATCAATACCTATTGATTCTAACCGATTAGTGATGGTATTGAATTCATTGAGATGTTTGGCAATGACAGCATCATCTGCCATCTTCAAGTTAATCAACGTTTTCATCAAATATACCTTGTTCGATGCGGAGAATTTTTCGTTCATCTTCTCCAATGCCTTCAATAGATCTATTGCCATCTTCTCCATTGCAATGTTGGATATCACCGACGGTGCGAGACTCAATTACACAGCTCCCAGGGCTTTCTGATCCAGTATGTCCCATTCATTTTTCGACATCTTCTCAGGTTTCTCCTTGATCAATAGAAGAAATAGGTCATTTTGGTACAGAACATTCTCGATCTGCATTCTCTAAAGGGCAAAGTTTGAACTGTTAAACTTCTCGATCTTGATATTTTCTTCTTATGCCATGTCATGTTCTTCAACCTCAAAATCCAAAGCTCTGATACTAGTTGTTTGGGATTGAACAAATCACGATCAATCTAACCCTACTCATAAGTCTTTTGAATCACGCACAAGTCACAAAAGATAGATAACAAATAAGGAACACAACCACAAAATTGAGAGACATAGAGATTTACGTGGTTCGGTAAGATGTGCCTACGTTCACAGACTCACACTTTCACTATACACTTTGAGAGAATATAATACAAGTGTTTTGGGGGCAAAGAGAGAAGAAATATATGTCAAAACATAAAAACGGCAGCAACCCTAGCAGCAATTAAAAGTCATAGTTCTACATAGACTGCTCAATCAGTCAATGATTGCTCTCGGTATCTCTGTAGATTGATCGATCGGTCCTCGAATGGATCAATCGGCCTATCCTAGAGGAAGGATTTTCTTTACCTTCTAATAGATAGAATATATTTTTAATACTCTTTTTATACGATGACATAACTGAATTGAATTATATAATTATATCACATTTAATTCTAAAACCAAAATAAATAAATAAACTATTAATAAGCCATTATTTTAAACTTGGTAAACTTACAAGTGGAGAAAAAACATTTGTCATGCCCCAAACACCAAGGTCACGCGAAAGTCAACCAAAACGCCGTTTGAGAAAATATGATTTACAGTTAAAAAATCATCAACTCATAAATATTACATTATTTGAATAATGATACCTAAGTTTATCTCTCATAAACAGTAAACATGCAGTCTCATACATGGATAAGTATATCGTCTTAAGGCGTACAAAATCTTCCTTCTGAAACAGGCGTCACATGTAAAATTACATGTTAAAATAAGGAAACTACAACTAGTCTTTCGCCACCACAAGAATCTAGGTCAACTCTAAACAACGACTAGCGACCTCCAACACGCAGGATCTACAGACAAGACTCAACGTCACACTTTTACTGAATGAGGTCTCCACGCTCAAAGTACTACCCAACCAGTCTATTTCCAAACCCAAAGCAGATGCAAAAGCAGATGATATAAGCGAATGTGATGCTCCGGTGTCAATAAGAACACTGGCCCATGATTTATAGACTAGAAGAGTACCTCTGATCATGGAGATAGTAGCAGCAGCATCGGGCACGATCGGTACTCTGGATGAACTGGGATTTGCAATAACATATGCCCTGGCCTGTCCACTACGACCTTAAACTGTTGATTGTCTGCCTGACTGCACTGATGCACCCCCTTATGCAAACCTTCATGGCTGGCGTCCCTGGGCAGATGGAGTAGCAGGTGCTCCAGCTGTACTTCGCATACTCCCTCCTCTGGGCCAGTTCCTTCGGATGTGCCCTGACTAGCCGCACTCAAAACATACCACTGGTCCCTCCCATCCGTATGCGACTGTGCCTGAACTGGCGCTGGACTCTGGCATTCTGCTGCATGATGCCCTGGCCGTTGGCATCTGTGATAAAGAAGCTCTCTTTGATCTAACCTTCCCGTTGAAGCTACGGGAGGTGTAGGTGCAGAAAACTGTGGCTGATATGACCCCACTGGATAAGAACTCAGACCAGTGCGCGCCCACCACCAGACTGACCCCTATTGCCCCTGTCTTTGCGCGTCTTGTTCAGAGTATCCTCTACCTTCATGGCGGTCTCCACTAACTCTGTAAAGACCTGCATCATGAACACTATGACGCTGTCACGAATAGCAGGCCTCAAGCCCCTCTCGAACTGCTTCGTACTGAACTTATCAGTAGGAACAATCTTCTTCGCAAACCGGGACAGGCTAGTGAACTCAGCCTCATACTCAACCACTGACATCGTCCCCTGAGTCTGGAAGAGAAAGTCCTCTTTGTAGCGATCCCTCAAAGTCGCTGGAAAGTATTTCTCCAAAAATACCTTCGTAAATACCTCTCAAGTGCCTCCCACTATAATCTTGGCAAACTTCCACCATAAATGAGCACTCCCCCTCAGGTAGAAGGTAGCAAAAGAAACCCATAGATCATCCTCCTCAATCTGAAGAGTATATAAGATCCTGGAAATCAGCTCCAGCCACTC
This sequence comes from Heliamphora exappendiculata, assembly GCA_034768845.1. Lineage (NCBI taxonomy): Eukaryota > Viridiplantae > Streptophyta > Magnoliopsida > Ericales > Sarraceniaceae > Heliamphora > Heliamphora exappendiculata. The sequence continues at coordinate 18,503 of JAOTRH010131419.1, read as the reverse complement.
AGTGGCCACTGGGGGGTTGAGATCCCCAAAAAAGGTAGGAGGGTCTAGACGGCGAAACTCACGCATCGCAACCGTTGCCCTCGGCTCAGGTACTCTCTCTCCCCTTAGAAGCCTCAGCTAGCTGCCGGATAGAACCTACCATCTCAAGCATCAGGTTTCCTTCAACAGGTCCTTGGGGTGCATTAGCATTCCCAATATCTGGGACTGGAACATCCCTCTGGCCAGAACCACGGCCACGGCCACGTCCTCCCCGCATGGCCATAATTCTATACGAAAGCAACATAACATGATAAGCATCCATACAACATGTTATTGTTAACGTAAAAGACATATCACATATAAGCATGCTAACACATAGCCACTTAAATCATGTTATCATATCTCACATATCGAGGTAAACCAAAAGGAAAGACGCGTCCATCTGGATAACCTACTTAGATTCCTTGCTAGAAATTACGTCCGTGAAACGCGTCACTAACATGGCTCCCAAGTCTGTTAATGAAAATACCCGAAGGTAAGACTAATCAATCCTAAGGTCCAACCTCCATACCTACGTATACACCACAAGCTAAACAGGCTATCATGCTGATGTTAGGAAAATGATGTAACACATGCAATCAAGTACACATACATCCACACAAGGTGATGTACCTTCTTTCCCATGGCTCTTAGGTATTCGAGCCCAGAGCTCTAATACAAAGTTATCACGCCTCAAACACTAGGGTTACGCGAAAGCCCACCAAGACACCGTTTGAGAAAATAAGATTTGCAGTTAGAAAACTATCAACTTAAAAATATTACAATATTTAGATAAAGATCCCCAAGTTTATCTCTCATAAATAGTAAAAATGCAATCTCATACATGGATAAGTATATCGCCTCAAGGCGTACAAAACCAGCCTTTTGATACATGCGTCGCATGTAAAAGTACACGTCAAAATAGAGAAACTACAATTAGTCTTCCGCCACCACAGGAATCTAGGTTTACTCCTCGTGCTCACCCAAAAAGGTTTTACAGCAAAATCTCACACCGTGATCTGAAGCCCAATAGAAAATAGACAGTAAAACTGTAAAGCAGGTTATGCAATCATAAGCATACGGGCTCAATCACAGGAGCCAAAAAGGTTTTGCTTCCAAAATCACAAGTTTTTTATCAGACTAACATGAGTCTAAAAAAGGTTTATCTCATAAAATCTCACATTTTTCATCCTTTAAACTATGCATATCATCCTAACAGATATCCTGCCACAGTTAAGAAAAAGCTATAAAAATGCAGTAAGCTCCACTCAGGCCACTCAGCCGAGGAGAAAGATAAAATATAATCCTATGTACCGACTCTACCACACAGACAAAGATAACAACTATGAACTCTTATCCATTATTCTAGCCCTAAACCACTGAAGGTCTGGCTGATAATGACAAGTTCTATACGGAGCTATAACAATAAAGCCAGTCACGGGCACCAGACTTCTTTACGAATTTTCACGACCGATGGACGAAGTATAATCAAATCATGTTTACGGGGATTAACCCGAGGGACCGTAGCGAACCCACTCTGCGCACGTTTTTAGACTTTCACCAAGGAGCAATAAAAGTTCAACTCAAAATCACACATTGTCACGGTACATCTATGGAGAACATTAAAAAAAATACCGTAGTGTTGGAGGCAATACTGCCAAAATCATTATTTTTGAGTAACAATTTTTGGTAAAAAATTAACTGGACGGGCAAATGCCAAAACGGGTTCTAGATAAAACTTTTGACGAAGAACGATAAAAAATAAACAAGTGCAACCAAAGTTTATTTTGAAAAAAATCTTTCATCGATCTAATCTTCAACTACGACTTGATTCTGAGTTGAAACTCCAGTCAGATCTTCAACTTGTATTCCCTTACGCGAAACTCGAACGTAGGGTGGGCTACAACCCTCCGAGAACTCGTACCGACAGAACTTCGATATATTTAAGTCTTGAAAGACAAAAATAATATCATAATAATATATGAGATATCTGATATATGATCTATCAATCTCAAATTGGTTCAGACTACCCGCGTATATATAGGGCTACAGCAGGGACCTGAAGAGTAATTATGAGTTAGATTTTCAGTAGAACACAGACACCTACTAGAGATTTTTGCAATTATGAAAAGCTATGCAGTGATTTCTACAATTTTCATAAAATACTGAATTACAGCTTACACCATTAAAGAACTATAATTACACTGTGATCCATAATCTCAAGACCTTCTTGCATGCATTGAGCTCATGTTATTAAATGTTTACCATTTCTCCCCACGTTAAGATTCCTGATACCCACCAATTAAATTTAATTACTAACAATTTAATTTAATCGGTATCTTGATATTCCTTAAGCTCTTCCGCTTAAATTATTTGACCGTCGGATTAGTAAATCCACCTGCAGGGTTTAGCCCGGTCAAAATTTATAAGCATCCTTAAGGGGGTATCATCAATTTTGATATTTTGGAATGTGAATTTTGTCAATAATTAATAATTTTTATATAAATAATACCGCTATCCAACTAACCGAAAATATAGATCCATACAAGATCTCGCCCTCTAATGAATCAAAGCAACGAATATTAAATATATGCAAATCAATAATTATTTCAGGATTAAGAAGATAAGCACTATTTATAATAATCTTGGGGTGCGAATTAATTTATATAGTCAGTAGTCAATACAAATTAATTACCTCAAATGTCCCGTTCAATACACACAAAGTGTACTGGCACAGAGAGTCAGAACAATAAACGACAGTATTATCTGTTCCCCGTAACCAAGACATGCCTATTAAAACTCTGTGCCACAGTCACGCCGATGGTATGTCCATTTTCATCTAAACTGTGAACATAAAACTTATATTATGTAAAAACCTAAAATCTGGTCTTCTGTGTGTAAGCCGTACTTTACACACCAAATTAAATACTATACAGAATATTGGACATCCACGCACATCAAAGAAATGATACACATACATTATTCATAAAAATTCTCATAAAATAAAAAATTAATTTTATTAAAATAAAATTAAATACTAAAAATATGATTTTTAGTATACCAACCCTAACAATCTTCCACTTATACTCAAAACCATACTGCTATACATCTGACTCTCATGCCCTTTACATGACTATTAAAAGTCTCAGCCGGTAAGCTCTTTGTAAAGGATCTGCAAGGTTGTCTCTTGATGCAAGCTCTATATCTAACTAGAAATCTGAGCCTGTGTACCTCAAAGGTACTAGACTGTGCCTGATAAATCAACATATAATCTTTAATCCGTTTCAAATACTTGATTATAATATTTATCGCAATCCAATACTCCTACCCCGGATTAGACTTATATCTATTAACCATGCCAACGGCAAAGCAGATGTCGGGTCTAGTACAAAGCATAGCATACAAGAGGTTTCCTACTGCTGAAGCATAAGGAACCGCATTCATCCTTTCTATCTCATCAGGTGTCTTAGGACACTGATCCTTAAATAGAGTGATTCCATGCCTGAAATGGAGAAACCATTTCTTAGAATTCTGTATGCTAAAACGAGTAAGGATATCATCGATATACTTTGTTTGTGATAAGCCCAACATACTTTGTTTTCGATCTCGCACAAGCTTGATCTCAAAGATTTGATTGGCTTCTCCCAAGTCCTTCATATCGAATTGCTCAGATAACCATACTTTAACCGTAGATAATGCCCCTACATCATTTTTGATGAGTAAGATATCGTTTACATAAAGTACTAGAAAGATTACCACATTTTCGTCACGCTTCATGTACACATAAGACTCATCTGGATTTTGATTAAAATCATAAGACTTTATAGTTTGATCAAATCGAGTGTTCTAAGACCTCGATACTTGCTTAAATCCATAAATAGATCTCTAAAACTTGCACAACATGTGCTCCTGGCCCTTCGCGATGAATCTGTCTGGTTGTATCATATAGATACACTCGTTAAGACTTCTATTTAAGGAAAGCTGTTTTGACGTTTATTTGCCTAATTTTGTAATCGGAATGTGCGGCAATGAATAAGAGAATTCAGATAGATTTAAGCATGGCTACCGGCAAAAAAGTTTTCTCATAGTCGATCCCTTCTTTTTGAGTGAACCCTTTAGCAGCAAGCCTAACTTTGAAAGTTTCAATATTCCCGTCAACTTCTCTCTTCCTCTTGTAGATCCACTTGTATCTAATGGATTTTATCCATTCGGGTGGTTCTACAAGTTCTCAGACTTGATTAGAATACATAGATTTCCTCTATAAATTCATAGCTCTTTGCCAAAGATCTGCATTTTTGTCTTATAGTGCTTCATTTTAGTTACAAGGCTCGATATCCAGTTCTACTGGGTTCCTGTCAAAAGACTCTCCCAAGAACATATACTGGTCAGGTTGATGAACAATCCCCCCACTATGACGAGGCACTACATGCGTCTGTGTACTAGCAAGTAACATGCTGTGCAGAATCTAAACCCTGTGCATCAGCACCATGTTCTTGATTTGCATCTATCCCGATAATTCTCTAACTACGACTAGGTAATGGAATATCAGTGACTTATGGTTCCTCTTCCGTTCTACTGGTATTTCCTCTCAGTTCTTCCAGAACAATTTTACTATTGGGCCTGTGACCCATAATATAACCCTCTTCCAAGATTCAGGAATTGGTGCTAACAATGACCTTCTGATCCTTAGAATTATAAAATAGACCACTTTTCGTTCCCTTGGGATACCCGACAAAGAAACAGAATACTATCCTTGGTTCTAACTTACCCACGTTTTCTTTCAGCACATGTGCTGGACATCCCCAAATTCGAATGTGTTTTAGACTAGGCTTACGCCCAGTCCACAATTCTGTGGGAGTAGAAGGTAGTGACTTAGAAGGTACTAAGTTCAGAATATAAGCCACTGTCTCTAAAGCGAGTCCTCAAAATGAATCTGATAAACCTGAGTAACTCATCGTTGACCTTACCATCTTCATAAGAGTCTTATTCTTTCTTTTTGCTACACCATTATGTTGCGGAGTGCCAGGTGCAGTCAACTGGGATGTAATCCCCTCTGATGACAAGTAATCCTTAAACTCTCCAAAGAGGTATTCTCCACCACAGTCCAATCATAGTGATTTGAAATTTTTACCCAAAGGCTTTTCTGCCTTCGCCTTGAATTCTTTGAATATTTTAAAATATTCAAACTTACGGTGCATCGGGTAAATGTATCTATACCTTGAGTAGTCATCAATGAAACTGACAAAGTACTCAAAACCACCTGTAGCCCGGATTGTCATAGGACCACACACATTAGAATGAACCAGCTCCAATGGTTCTTTAGCTCTATAGCCTTTGGCCGAAAATGGCCTCTTGGGTATCTTACCCTTTAAACAAGATTCACATACTACAAGTGCCTCCACTTCTAATGAACTCAAAGGTTCATCTGCTACCAGTCTATTTATCCTTTTTAGATTAATATGACATAAGTGTAAATGCCAAAGAAACGTTTGGTTCATTAAAGAAATTTTTTTCTCTTAAATGGTAATATAGATGTATTATTCGTTTCAGTTAGTTGCAGTGTATGAGATATTAGAGTAATAATATAAAGATCACCCACCAATGTACCAGAATAAATAATTCATTTATTATCCTTAATAACCACAAAATTATTAAAATAAACAAAATATCCATCTTTAGCCAATCTAGAAAAGGAAATAAAGTTCCTTCTAATGACAAGTACATAAAGACAATCTCTCAATATTAAAATTCGATCTCTACTAAAACTAAGAGTGACATCTCCTACTACAACTGCTGTTACCTTTGTATTATTGCCTATATGCAGGTAAATTTCTTCATCACTAAGTTGTCGGGTTTCTTAGAACTCCTGCAATGAATTGCAGACATGATTAGTGGCTCCCGTATCTATACACCAGGTACCGATAGATAACACCGCTAAATATATTTCCACAACCAGTGAACAGAAATTATCGTGTTTGTTCTACCTTCTGGGAAATACTAGACATAGTTTTTTCTAGTGCTGGGTTTAGTTGCAGTGAACACATCTGTCTTTCAAATTTTTCACACCAGTCTGTAGCGCACCAACTACCTTGAAAATCGTGTCTCCATGTTTCTGAATTTTTTTCTTCTTCATGCCTTTCGACCCCAAGAAAGAATCTTTTTTGAAACAGACACATTTCCTAGTATTGAAGGAATACTATTTGTAGTTAAAACTACATCGAACTTATATTTTTAGTCAACAAAATTTGGTCCCGTTAGATTGTTTTCTTTGAGTATTGAAGCGAGTGGGTTGAAATTCATTTTAATCCTGAGAATCACATAATTAAATAAAATCGTTAATTATGATGAGAAAAATTTTGAATTCATGTTAATTTGGTTCCCTCTACAATTTTAAAATTAATTCGCTAGTAGCCTGGTAATCTGAGAATAGCATGTCATGATGGGTGGACGTCTACTATCCTTCCTAAGACCAGGCATGCCAATTCCTTTTAATTTTACTATCTAGACAACTGATTATGTCAAGTAAAATTAAATAACTGACATAGTTTCGATCTAGTATATAATAGCAGTGACTCAGATGGAGATGATATTATTATATACAGCTAAGTGTTAACCATCACCTAATCCCAAATTAATCTCTTCACAATGAACCCTTCAGATGAAAAAGTGATTCATACTAATAATTATCCAGAATTATCCCTAAAAGAGTTTTGTACTGTCGATACCGTAATTAATCTGTCCGATGGGGAGAAAGGCCTTACTGCCGACACGCAAAGTTTAATTAAATCGCCTACCAACTGGTGATGGAGACCGCAGAATTTATCTATGAATAAATTTCCTCTCCCACTTATATTTTAAAAATATTTTTGAGCGTTATAAAAATTCGTTTAATTAAAATAAATTTATTAATTTTAAAAGTCATACGATCTGAAAGAATCAAATATCTTTTCGTGTGCACGATTTCAAAGATTCTGCTTTATCAAACTATTTTTCGAAAGTCACACGATCTGAAAGAATCAAACATCTTTCCGTGTATACGATTCCAAAGATTTTAGTTTATCAAACCATCTTGTTTAAATGCGTAACAAATAAAATTTAATAAATTTACAATTTTTCCTTCAGCTTTTCAGCTAAACTAGTGATTAAAGGTATTTATTTTATTTTTCGTTTCATATTTTTTTAAAAATAATAATTTATTTTGATTAAATATTTTTTTGTTTAATTAATTCAAAATTCGAAATTAATTCTCACGTTTTTTCAAGATATTCAATTTTTAAAAAAAATCATTTTAAACGTGATATTTTGTAAAAAAAAATATCTAAAATTTTTTTATTTAATTAAAATTAATTAATTAAAACAAACTTAATTTTATTTTTCATTACAAAATATTTTAATTAAAACTAAAATTTTGAATTAATTAAATTAACAAGATAAATCAAATCAATTTTTATCATTCACTCAGTTAATAAAAAATTAAATAAAAAATAAATATAATCCCAATTTTATGATTGAAACAAAACTCTAAAGAGTTTCAATCTCATGCTTTTAATAAGCTTTTAGAATTTTTTTAAAAATAAATTTGCTGTGTCAAAATCACATTAAAATTTTTTAATTTTATCTGATAAAACATATCAAAATATATCCCCCACAAAAATCGCTGCAGTACGCCGAACGCTTTTGATTGGGAATAAAACTCAGTTTTATCCAAACACTGCTGCTGGAAACCGCTTGGGAAACAGTGCTGCGGTTTGCTTTGTTCGGCGCCACGTTTGGCTGCGAAATTGCCGGCTGTTTGCTTGAATTGAGGTATCCCAATTTGAAGAAACCACTTGCGCCTCTGAGTTACTGGAAAAATTGAATTGAGGAATCCCAATTTGGAAAAATTGCTGCGCTTGGAATTACAAGCTTGCACCGAAACAGTGATTTGCAAAGCTACTGCCGCAACTTAATTGGATGGAAGGCGCTGCTTTGATTGGTGTTAGGTGCTTGCTTTTTATTTGAAAACAGTGCCCCACTGTTTGCTTTTTGCTTGGGATTGCCTCAGTGATTGGGCGCCAGCTATTTGCTTGCTTGGGAAAAAGCTTTGCCGCAGCCACTGTTCTTATAGGGAGAATACCACTGTTTGCGCCAACAGTGTGCGTTGGAATCACTGCTGCGGTTTGCTTTTTGCTTTCTGGATTAGCTCCACTGCTGAAACCGTTTCGGAAAACAGCGCCTTGCTGTGCTTGAATAAAAGCCTCTGCTTTTTCAAAAAACCACTGCTGCGATTCAAGCTTGCCAAACGCAGCCTCTTTGCCTGTGTTGGAAACTGCCGCTTGCTTGTAGGCAGTGTTTGGCAGCTTCTTGCTGCGTTTGTACGCTGCTGCGGCGGCTGTTTGGTCTTCTTGCTTCTCTTTTTTTTTTATCCAGAAAAAAACTTGAAAAAAAAACTGTGAAGCAACTAAAAACTGCGGCTAAAATCGCCAACCACTGCCGGTTGCCGCTGCATTTGTTCTTTCATACATGTTCTTATTTTTTCTTTCTAATAAACTAGAAAAAAACTTAAAGAACATTAATTTTTTTTACATAGAAACCTATGTCCCGTAAACTCACGTTCGATCTAAAAAAAATAATCTATCACAGCTAACCCCCGTGATTAAAAAAAATAATTAATTATCATTTATGCATTCAATCAAACATGAAAATAAAAGATGATAATACCGGGATTAGAACGCCTGCAAAATAAAGTTAGCAACAGTTCTAAATCTACCCGACCCCAATAACCATAAACAAAAAAATAAAACGGCTCTGATACCAATTGTTGGAGGCAATACTGTCAAGATCATTATTTTTGAATAACGATTTTCGGTAAAAAAATTAACTGGATAGCAAATGCTGAAACGGGTTCTAGATAAAATTTTTAACGAAGAACGATAAAAAATAAATCTGTACAACCAAAGTTAATTTAGAAAAATACATTTTGTCGATCTAATCTTCAACTACGACTTAGTTTCGAGTTGAAACTCCAGTCAGATCTTCTACTGTATTTTCTTATGCGATTCTCGAACGTAGGGTGGGTTACGATTCTCCGAGAACTCGTACCGGCAGAACCTCGATATATTTAAGTCTTGAAAGACAAAAATAATATCATAATAATATATAAGATATCTGATATATGATCTATCAATCTCAAACTGGTTCAGCCTACCCGCGTATATATAGGGTTATAGTATGGACCTAAGGAGTAATTATAAGTTAGACTTCTAGTGGAATACAGACACCTACTAGAGGTTTCTGCAATTATGGAAGGACATGCAGCGGTTTATGCAATTTTCATAAAATACTGAATTACAGTTCACACAACTTAAGAACTACAATTGGACTTTGACCCACAATCTCAAGACCTTTTTGCGTTGAGCTCCTGTTATTAAATACTTATCATTTCTACCCACGTTAAGATCCCAATACCCGCCAATTAAATTTAATTATTGACAATTTAATTTAATCGGTATCTTGATATTTCTTAAATCCTTCCTCTTAACTTATTTGACCGCCGCATAATTAAATCCACCTGCAGGGTTTAGTTTGATTAAAACTTATAAGCATCCTTAAAGGGGTATCGTCAATTCTGATCTTTCGGGAGGAAAATTTCGTCAATAATTAATATTTTTTATATAAATAATACCGCTATCCAACTCACCGGGAATATAAATTCATATAAGATCGCACCCTCTAATGAATCAAAACAACGAATATTAAATATATACAAATTAATAATTATTTCAGAATTAAGAGAATAAACAGTATTCATAATAATCTTGGGGTGTGAATTAATTTATATAGTTAGTACTCAGTACAAAATTAATTACCCCAAATGTCCCGTTCAATACACACAAAGTGTACTGGCACAGAGAGTAGGAACAATAGACGACGCTATTATCTGCTTCCCGTAACCAAGACAGGCCTACTAAAACTCTGTGCCACAGTCATACCGATGGTATGCCCATTTTTATCTAAACTGTGAACATGAAACTTATATTTTGCGAGAACCTAAAATCTGGTCTTCTGTGTGTAAGCCGTACTTTACACACCAGATTAAATACTATACAGAATGTTTGACATCCATGCATATCAAAGAAATGATACACATACATTGTTCATAAAGATTCTCATAAAATAAAAAATTAATTTTATTAAAAATTAAATTAAATACTAAAAATATGATTTTCAGTATACCAACCATAACACGGACGTACATGTATAATATTAAAAAAATAATACACATACATTGCTCATAAAGATTATCATAAAATATAAAATTAATTTTATTAAAAAATAAAATTAAATACTAAAAATATGATTTTCAGTATACAAATCCTAACGTAAAGAACTGTAATTGCACTATAAGTCATAATCTCAAGACCATCTTACATTGAGCTCCTATTATTAAATGCTTAAGTCATCTCCCCACGTTAAAATTTCCGATACATGCTAGTCAAATTTAATTACTAACAATTTAATTTAATCGGTATTTTAAAATTTCTTTAGCCATTTTGCTTAACTTATTTAACCGCCAGATAATAAAATCCACTTGCAATATTTGGCTTGGTCAAAACTTATAAGCTTGCTTAAGAGGGTATCGCCAATCCCGATCAGTTGAGACGTGGATTCTGTCAATAATTAATATTCACCATATAATTAATACCGCTATCCAACTCACCATATAAGATCGCACCCTCTAATGAATCAAAATAACAAATATTAAATATATACAAATCAATAATTATTTTAAGATTAAGAGTATAAGTACTCTTCATAATAACCTTAAGTGTGAATTAATTTATATAGTCAGTATAAAATTAATTATCCAAATGTATCCCGTTCAATACACACAAAGTATATTAGTACAGAGAGTCAGAATAATAGGCGATACTATTATATGTTCCTCATAATCAAGACAGACCTACTAAAACTCTGTATTATAGTCGAATTGATGATATGTCCATTTTTATCTAAATTTTGAACAAATACTTATATTATATAAGAACCTAAAACCCTGTCCTTTCTCTGCAAACCATACTCTACAAATCAGATTAAATAATATACAGAATAAAGAACATCCATTTATAATATTAAAGAAATGATATTGCATTCATTGCTAATTAAGATTTTGATAAAATAAAAAAATTAATTTTATTAAAATAAAATTAAATACTAAAAATATGATTTTCAGTATACAACCTTAACAATCTCCCACTTATACTCAAAATTATGCTGCCATATATCTAACTCCCATTATCAAAAGTCTTAGTCCATAAACTATTTGTAAAAAGATCTGCAAGGTTGTCTTCTGATGCAATCTTGGTCATATCAACATCATTTCTCTGTAAATTTCTCGTATCATGTGATAATTACACTCAATGTGCTTTTTTTTCTTGTGGACTCTTCATTCCTTTGAGTTTGTAACCGCTTCGCTATTATCACAATAAAGCGTAATAGTCGACTGAACTGAAGAGACCACGTCTAGATCTAACCAAAAGTTCCTGGGCCAAATAAACTCCTTGGTTGCTTCAGAAGCTGCCAGGTATTCGGCCTCTTTGGTGGAATCAGTAACGCAGGATTGCTTGATGCTTCTCCAACTTATAGCTCCAGCTCTTATGGTAAACACATATCGTGAGGTAGACTTACGAGATTCTTTGTCTGACTGAAAATTTGAGTATATGTACCCTAAAAGTACTAGATTATCTGCGTGATAAACTAATATATAATTTTTAGTCTTTTTCAAGTACTTGATTATATTCTTTACCGTAGTCTAATGCTCCAGCCCTGGGTTAGATTGATATCTGCTAACTATGCCAATGGCAAAACAGATGTCAGGTCTAATGCAAAGCATAGAATACATTAGGCTTCTTACTGTCGAAGTATAAGGAACTGCCTTTATCTTCTCTATATCATTAGTGGTTTTAGGACATTAATCATTGGATAGAGTAATTCCATGCCTGAAAGGAAAAAATCCTTTTTTGAAATCTTGCATGCTAAAACGAGCAAGGATATCATTGATATACTTTGCTTGTGATAAGCTCAACATCCTTTATTTTCGATCTCGCACAATCTTAATTCCAAAGATGTGACTGGCTACTCCCAAGTTCTTCATATCAAACTGTCCAGATAACTATACTTTATCGTAAATAATGCCCCCACATCATTTTTGATGAACAAGATATCGTTTACATAAAATACTAGGAAGACTACCATGCTTCCGTTATGCTTCTTGTACACACAGGACTCATCTGGACTCTAATTAAAATCATAAGACTTTATAGCTTGATTAAATCGAGTATTATAAAATCTTGATGCCTACTTAAGTTCATAAATGGATCTCTTAAACTTGCATAACATGTGTTCCTGGCCCTTTGCTATGAAACTGTATAGTTGTACCATATAGATACACTTGTTAAGACTTCCATTAAGGAAAGCTGTCTTGACATCCATTTGTCAAATTTCGTAATCGGAATGAGCCGCAATGGATAAGAAAATCTGAATAGACTTAAGCATGACTACCGGCGAAAAGATTTTCTCATAATCGATCCTTTTTTTTAGTGAACCCTTTTGAAATAAGCCTAACTTTGAAGGTTTTAACTTTTTCATTTGTTTCTCTCTTTCTCTTATAGATCCACTTGCATTCGATGGATTTTATCCCTTCAGGTGGTTCTACAAGTTTTCAGACCTGATTAGAATATATAGATTCTATCTCTAAATTCATAGCCTTTTACCAAAGATCTGCATCATTTTCCTAAAATGCTTCAGTGTAGTTATAGGGTTTGGTATCCAATTCTATCAGGATCTTGCCAAAACACTCTCCCAAAAACATATACCAATCAGGTTGATGAACAACCCTCCCACTACGATGAAGCTCTACCTGTGTCTGTTCACTAGTAGTAACACGTTGAGCAAAATTTGAACCATGTGCATCAACACCCTGTTCATGATTTGCACCTGTCTTGATAATCCTCCCATTACGACGAGGCAATGGGATGTCAGTGACTTATGGTTTCTCTTCCATTCTATTGGTATTTTCTCTCATTTTTTCTAGAACAATTTTACTATTGGGCCTGTGGTCCATAATATAATCCTCTTCTAAGAATTGGGCATTGATGTTAGCAATGACCTTTTAATTCTTAGAATTATAAAATAGACCACCATTTGTTCCCCCGGGACACTCCACAAAGAAATAAACTTTTGTCCTCGATTCTAACTTACTCGTGTTCCCTTTCAACACATGTGCTGGACACCCCCAAATTCGAATATATCTTAGACTAGGCTTATGCCCAGTCTGCAATTCTGTAGGAGTAGAAGGTACTGACTTACAAAGTGTAAAGTTCAGAATGTAAGTCGTTGTCTCTAATGCGAGTCCCCAAAATGATCCAGGTAAACCTGAATAACTCATCATGGACTTTTCGATCTTTATAAGAGTTCTATTCCTTCTTTCTGCTACACTATTATGGTGTAGAGTACTCAGTGTAGTCAACTATGATATAATCCCTTCTGATGATAGGTAATCGCTAAACTTTCCAAAGAGGTACTTCCTGCCACTGTCAGATTGTAATATTTAATATATTTACTTAGACGCTTCTCTGCCTTCGTCTTGAATTCTTTAAATTTCTCAAAGCATTTAGACTTACGATACATTAGGTAAATGTATCCATACCTTGAGTAGTTATCAATGAAATTAACGAAGTACTCAAAGTCATCTATAGTCCAGATTATCATAGAACCATACACATCAGAATGAACTAATTTCAACAGTTCTTTAGCTCTATAGCCTTTAGCAAAAAAGGGCATCTTTGTCATTTTACCCTCTAAGTAAGATTCACAGAATAGAAGTGCCTCCACTTCCAATGAACTCAAAGGTCCATCGTTTACCAGTCTATTTATTCTTTTTCGATTAATATGACCAAAGCGTAAGCGCCAAAGAAACGTTTAGTTCACTAAAGAAGGAACTTTCTCTTCTCTTATATGGTAAATTAGATGTGTTATTTAATCCAATTAATTGCAGTGTAGGAGAGATAGGAGATACAATATATAGATCATCCACTAATATACCAACACAAATAAAATATTTATTTTTTTCACAACCACAGAGTCATCAAAATGAAAAGAATATTTGTTCTTTATTAAACTAAAAATCGAAATCAAATTTTTTATCGAAGGTACATAAAAATAATCTTTTAGAAGTAAAATTCTATCTCTACTAAAGCTGAAAGTGACATCTCCTACTGCAACTGTTGCCATCCTTGTATTATTGGCCATATGCTGGTATATTTTTTTATCACTGAGTTGCTTGGTTTCCTAGAATCCCTCCAAAAAATTATAGACATAATTAATGGTTCCCGTATCTACACACCAGATTTCAATAGATAACACCGCTAAACATGTTTAAACCACCAGTGAACAGAAATTACCTAAATGGTTCTTCTTGTTGAGAAAAATCGAACACTGCTTTGTTGAATTCCTAAACTGGTTAGAGTAATAGCACTTGTCTCTCGACTTCTTCATATCCGCTTTTGGTCCCTTAACTGCTTTTAGATATATATCTCCCTGTGTCTGAATTTTTTTCTTCTTCTTGTCTTTCAGCTTAAAGGAAAAATCTTTTTCAGCCATATACACAGAATCTGGCTTCCTAAGAACACTCTCAGCTGCTTGAAGTTCCTTAAGAAGTCTTGCCAATGAAAAGCTGAGCTTGTTCATGGTATAGTTCAGGCAGAACTGCTTAAAACTTTCAGGCAGTGACTGAAGTATGATATCGACCTGGGTTTTCCTGTTAATTTCAGCTCCTATGATCTCCACTTCATTCAGAAGACTGATCACCTTCAGAATATGATCCCTAACTGGCGTGCCTTCAGCCATGTTTGCATTCATTAGAAATTTTATGGCCACCTGCCTAGCAGCACGATTTTGATCCCAAAATATTTTTTTGAAGCTCATAATTATGTCATAGGCACTAGGCATAAACTGATCTTGATGCTACAAAATATTTGATATAGAAGTCAAAATGTAACTGCAAGTCATCTGATCAGCTTTCTGCCACTTCTGATGGGCCTGGGTTTCTAGTTCGGTCCCCCCCACATCAGGTACCGGTGGACATATCTAAGTTAATATAAACTTGTAGTCCTCAATAGTTAATACAATGTCCAAATTTCTTTTTCAGTCGACATAGTTTAGTTCCACAAGTTTGTTTTCTTTGAGTATTGAAGTGAGTGGATTGAAAGCCATTTTATTCCTCAGAATCATATAATTAAAAAATGCCGTTAATTATGACGAGCAATACTTTAGATTTATTTTAATTTGAATTCTTCTATCATTTAAAAAAAATTCTAGCAGCTTTGTACCCTGTGAATAGCATGCCTCGATAGGAGGATGTTTACTAACCACCGTTTGTCCAAACAGGCTAATTCTTAGTAATTTCACTATCTAGACAACTGACCATGCCAAGTAAAATTAAATAGTTAACATAATTTCGATCCAGTATATAATAGCAGTGACTCAGATGGAAAGTATACTACTATATACAGCTAAGTGTTAACCACTACCTAATCCCAAATCAATCGCTTCGAAATGAACAATTCAGATGGATAAGTGATCCACATTAACAATTATCTAGAATTATTCTTAAAGAAGGTTTGTACGGATGATACCGTAATTAATTTGTTCGATGGGGAGGAAGTCCTTACTATCAACATGCAGGATTTAATAGCATCGCCCACAAACTGGTAATGAAGACCACATGATTTATCTGTAAATAAATTTTTTCTCTCACTTAGATTTTTAAAATATTTTTGAGGATTATAAAAATTCGTTTAATTAAAATAAATTTATTAATTTTGAAAACCACACGATCTGAAAGAATCAAACATTTTTCCGTGTACACGATTCTAAAAATTCTAATTTGTAAAACCATCTTTTCATATTTTAATGCGTAACAAATAAAATTCGATAAATGCACAGTTTTTTCTTCAGCTTTTCAACTATGTTAGTGATTAAAGGCATTTATTTATTTTAATTTTCATTACACATTTTTAAAAAAAAAAATGATTTATTTAGATTAAACATTTTATTTATTTAATTAATTCAAAATTTGGAATTAATTTTCATATTTTTTTAAAATATCTGATTTAATAAAAATAATCTTAAATGTGATATTTTGTAAAAAAAATAAAATATCTAAAATTTTTCTATTTAATTAAAATTGAAACTTTCAAATTAATTAAATTTACAAGAAAAAATAAAATAGCTATACATCATCTACGCAGTTCATATGAATATAAATGTAAGATATATGTATATATATTCCAGTTTTATGATCAATACGAAACTCTGAAGAGTTTCAGTCTCCTGTTCAAAGGATAAAATATAATAATCCTTTTTTGAATCAGTTTCCTGTATTCCGATTACATCAGAATTTTTTGATACACTGTGATATACAAATATATCACATTAGTATCAAAACATATCAGAAAAGTTGATCAAACCTGCCCCAGACCAGCCACCACCACCGCCGGCCGCCAGCCCACCGCCGGCACTGCCACCTTCAAGTGGCTTTTTGCCGCCTCCTCTGTGCTCCATTTTTAATGTTATTTTTTTTTAACAAATAGCTCTCAAAAAATACTATTTTTCTATCAAAAAATAGACTAAAAATAGTCCCGAAAATGGCCATCGAAATAGCCCAAAGCCACTGCCGCCACTACCTGACGCCATCGCTTGCTTTTGTCGCCCATTGTGGCATTTTCCCGTAGTATTTTTGCTCCAATTGTTTTTTTTAAATAGCACTAATATCTAGCAATATGTTGGTTCGAAGAATGCTTCGAAAATAGTCCTAAAATGCCTCGAAAAATAGCCCTGAATAGCCTCGTCGCTACTTTCTACCTTTTGCCGCGTGTTTTTGGCCTACTTTCCTTTTATAGTTTTTTGGACAGTATTTTAAGGTATATTGATTTCTATTTTATGCCTAAAAAATTAGTCAAAAATAATCCTTAAAATGTCTAAAAAAATCAACAAAATCGGCTCTGAACCGCCGCCGGCAAAGCTACCGGTGGTGGATTATTTTTACCTATTTTTACTGCTATTTTTTACTTATTTTTGCTACTATTTTTAATGCATAAATCTTATAGAAACTCACCAGAAAAAATTGTTTTAAAATCGTTAAAAATTTACCGCGATCCATGGCCCGTAAAATCCGAAACCATTGCTAGTACCGCCGTCTGTTCTTCGTGTTCTTGCATATTCAACATGTTTTTAAACATTCTAAACTAATATTTAAAAATAAATAATTGCTATTATATCGAAAACCTATGTCCCATAGGCTCATATTCGATTTAGAAAAAAACTTAAACTTTTACGATTAACCCTCGTGATTAAAAAAAAGTATAATCATCATCTAAACTATTTAATCAAACATGAAAAATATGATGATCATAAAACCAGGATTAGAATGCATGTGAAACAAAGTTAGCACAGTTTTAAATCTAACCGACCCATCGATAAACCATAAACAAAAAAAAACAAAATAGCACTAATACCAATTGTTGAAGGCAAAATTGTCAAGATCATTATTTTTATAAACGATTTTTTGATAAAAAAATCACTAAACGGGCAATCACCGAAATGGGCTCTAGATAAAACTTTTGATGTCGAACAATCAAAATAAAAATCTGTGCTACCACAGTTAATTTAGAAGAATACCTTTTTGGTCGATTATCCAACTACGATTTTTGATTCTGAGTTGAAGTACCCGTCAGATCTTCTACTGCATTCCCTTATGTAATTCCCAAACGTAATGTGAGTTAAATTCTTCGAGAACTCGTATTGGAAAAACCTCGCCAGCTTTAGTCTTGAAGACAAGTTATGAATATGGTTCAGCTTACCTACATATTTACAGGGCTATAGCTAGGGATGACAATTTTATCCGATTCGCGGATACCTGACCCTACCCAAAGCATTTCGGGAAAATTTTACCCAGTCTAATAATGATTCGATTCGGGGTCAAGTTTTTTAGAAAGTACCCACAGCGGGGCAGGGGCGGGGGTGAGGATTATATCCCCTAACCTGAACCCAACCCGCATATATTACTAATATATATATATAATTTTACAATTACAATAATACAAACCATAGTCCCTAATATAGTCATTTGATTATTTTTGGGTTTGTAAACTTTAACATTTGAAAGTTTGTTTCAACTTTCAAGTATGTGTTGTAAGTTTAAATACTTGATTTGGTTTTAAATATTTATTATTGGATTGGCTTTATATATATTTTGAATGTTTTGAATGAGATATATTTATTTTTATTTCTTATAATTTATTTTACAATAAAATAATAAAATTCTTCTAAATATTTTTAATATTTTTCATGTTTTAAACTGCATAGCAAAAATGTGACAGTATATTCGAGTTATTTGCGAATTGCGGGTTACCTGGTGATGCGGGTGCGGGGTAAAAATACCCTTC